>JAVJGG010000088.1:39590772-39650566 GCA_035590195.1 Aviceda cuculoides | reverse complement strand
GGCACATCGGTGGCCCCCCAGTTTCTATGAACAAATTAGCTGACACTTGGTTTTTTTAATTTTTTTTTTTTTTTTTTTTTTTTAATTTACAAAGGATCTTCCTTGGCTTTAAAAGGAAAGTGTGAAAGAAGGGGAACTAGTAGTTCCCCAGGGAGGAGATACTGTCTAGTAAGAACATAAAAGTTACTGGATTTTAAAAATGCATTACTTTTTAAACCATTCATTTGGGGACTGGTACTGTTCTTGTCACCCTTAAAGGTGGAAATGGCAGGTTCAGAAAATTCAGAGGAGAGGCAGGAGGATTAATGACTTCAGCTCTCTTCTCCCAGAGGGGCATTGCAAAGCTTGGTTACCTTTTTCCTCCTTCTTTCTCAACCCAAAGCACCTGAGGTCACTTCAGCAAGTCTGAGTCAGGTCAGATAGCAGGATATTTGCAGGGGAAGAGCCCCACACCGGTCACAGAGGAGAAAAATTTAAGTAAACATGAAGTTATGGCTTTGCTGGGAATGAATGGGGCTGCACCGATGTGGCCCAAGGTCAGGAGGGGCTGTCACCAAGTGCTGCAGAGCACCGGGAGCAGGAGGGATCCCAGTTTGGGGTGAGGAATGCCTTTGGGGGAGCTCGTTGCATGGCTTTGAAGTAAAGTCTCATGTTTGTGATTCCCTTTGCATGAAATAAAAGGCATCAAGACTGACTCTGGCCCGAGCTTGGCTCTTTGCCTGTGGAAAACATAACAGTATGTAATGTTCCTCATGCCAGTGGATAGCCCAGTAACTATTTTAATTACTGTTTATGGTAACTGAATCGCAATAAAGAATTGAATAGCATATTTTTAGGTTCTTAACTCACAGTCAATACATTCCTCCTCTGTATCCTGGGCAGGATGCTGTATTCAGGACTATACTGATTCAGAGGCACTTTAAACATTTATATCTAAGGGTAGTCATGGCACACTTGCCCAGTCCCACGCAAATTCTGCCCAAGATTCTCCCAAACAGTTTTGGTTAGTTTGAAGGGCTGATGGGACCAAAAGTACCTTGCAGCTCTGAGCTCGTTTGACGAGCCCACAAAAAGCAACTGCAATGTTCTAACAACCAGTTGAAGAGCAGAGTAAAAATGATTTTTAGAAGGATCATGGAAAGCATGACAGCTCTACAAAACTAAGGCAATTATGTGAAGCTCTGGTGGAGCTGGTGAAAAGGAGCTGTGAGGCAGAACTACTGCCCTGTCCTACTGCAATCGACTGTCAAAGCCTGCACAGACATAATAATGATTGACAGGTTGGTGTTTGACATGCAGCAAACAGAGGACTCAGGATTAACCCACTCATCCTACTGACTGGATTCACACTTTCTGGTTTTAATGTTGTCACCTCTCATTTTAATTAATCAGAGCCAGCTCTAGTGCAAACTGTCCACCTGTTCCCCGCAAACTGCAGTAGAAGTCCATTAATAACCAAAACCCAGGACACACGTAAGCAATGAACCGAAAGCCTAGGAAATACCTTGACACCATTGTCCCAGGGAACACTGACTTCCGTTTCTGTTCATTTCTCTAACATCTGGTACAAGTTGCTGGGAAGTGATGCTCTGTTCAGCCTTGGACTCCTTCCACTCTGCGGCTTCAGTAGCAGAGTCAAGACACCTATACCTAAGAGCAAAGCCATCCAAGTCTGATCGGATATGCTGCCTGAGAGATATTATTCTTTTCAGTTGAGAGGTAACTCTTAGGCCCTGGCTATACTGGAAAGACAACACTGTAGTTCTTGCAAGAACTGGGATATTCATTTCTGGCACAATTCAGAGTCAGGACATTTTTGCTCTCCTAAAATTCCCCCACCCTGAGTTTACAGTTGGTGGTATTAATCTTTATTCCCCCACCAAAAAACACAAACTCAACTTCTGTTGCTTTGCCAGTATCGTCTGGCTGTACAGCCCCAACCCAGAGTTACAATGGCGAAGGAATGTGCTGCAATGCCATGTCTTGACAAGCCCAAGGTAGGATTATTCTGGCCTCTCCAGGCCTTTAAAAATGGCCATAACTTGCTACCTACCCCGCTTTCCGAGGAAAGCAGCTCTGCAGCCGGCAGGAGGCCACAAGCCCCCTCAGCTGTGTTGCCAAGAAGGGGATAAAACACTGCACCTCAGCTGCGGGGGTGATAGCACTGACCTCCAGAGAAGGCAGGCTGGCCCTGATGGACCAGTCTGTGATTTGGCACAACTAAAACAAAAGGCATCTTTTTTGCAGTCACCATTCCGGGAGTCACCCCGGGCTGTCTGCTCGCTGGAGCCCCGAGGGCGGCTGTTGCTGTGATGTAAAGGCTGAAGAAGAGACACAGCAGTGACAGCTCAGGTCACAGAGCATCTGTGATGGAGGAGCTTTGGCCACGGTCCTAGACAGGTAGGATCACGAGCTGGTACTGCCAAAGTGGTATATTTTGCTGATGCAATATTATCACAGCATAAATAATGATGCAAATAGAGAACAGCTTCATTTATAACAGTCCAAAGCGACACTCTAAATCTCAATCTGTCTCCAAATAAAACCTCTCAATGCCATTGCTAAGATATGCACTCTCCGCCGCAGGCTTTGTCTAAGGAGCAAGAGGGCAGACTCAAATAAATACCGCTTATGCCAAGTTCACAAAGCATGTCTTTCCAGTCTGGGGGTTGGATCACCCGGGCCAAATGGCAAAAAGCATCTCAGGTAGATCTGAACGCCTACAGGCATTGAGCAAGCAGCTTTGCAAGAGCCGAGTGCAGTAGACGGAGCTATTTATCATAGGCAGGGGCCAGAAACAAATGAAGTGACCTGTAAAACCAAACACTTCTGTGGCTCTGATTGAAAGCACACAGGATATTCCTATTCCAGGATCCGACACAATGGCTGTGTCTAGCCGGACATGCCTTTAAGTGATTGAACTCAAGCTCTGTCTGGGCAAGGCGTCAAACTCCACAAATCTCTATCCAAGCCTCACACCTGATGGCACTTTGAGCCAGTCCAGACAAGAATCTGGAGTTTACGTTTCACTTCTTCAACCCCCTCCATCCCCACTGCCAGCTGCCAGCCAGCCTGCCTTGGTTCAGAGAGAGCAGGGGAGATCAAATGCCACCAGAGCATTTCAAAAAGCAAAGAAGCCCTGTGAAAAAATCAGACTTCTGGCATTGGCGCAGACCTTAAACTGAGGAGGTGTGAAACCATGAGGCAGACAAGCACCTCCAAGCACTGGCTGCAAGCAATACAGCATCACAGAGCAATGTGGTTTCAAAGGGGCCTCTGGTAGGACCAACTCCCTGCTGAAAACGGGGTTAACTTCAACATTACACTGGGTTGCTCATGGCCTTGTCCAGCCAAGCCTTGAAAATCTCCAAAAATGGGGATTTCGCAGCCTCTCTAAGACTTCGTTCCAGCATTTGAGCACATTTGTCAAGTGGCCACCTCTTATTGCTGACTCTCGTATGGACACAGCATCATCAGTTCCTGCTGATACTTATTCCCACTAGACACTGCATTACATGAAGGCATCAGCACTGTCCTAGGGGGACAGAATTAACTAAAATTTGAAACGAGGCCTTTATTGATGGACTAAAACTGTTCAGAAGTCAAGAATATGCTAGTTTTTTCATGGTGACTCTTTTGGGGGTTCCTTCTCCAATGTTACTGAAGTGTCAGGATTGCTGTCATCTTAACAATAATTGCATAAATTCTGCAAATCAGCTGAACCATCACTGCATTTGACACAGACACAGAACTTCCAGATGAAAGGAGGAAAACACAATTTCCCTGTTGTCCCATTCACCTCAGAAATATAAAAGAAAAACTGAAGTCCTGATTCAGAAAAAAAATATTAAATAAAATCAGCACCTAAGTTGCTCCTGAGCAATCTGCTTTTGTTGACCTTGCTTTGAGCAGAGATTCCCTCCGACCTCAAATATTCTGTGTGATTTTAGCGGAACTTAAAATAATTTTTCACGTTGTTTTGAATTTAACTGTATTTAAACATGCATTTATGTGCATTCCTGAAATGCAGCATTAGTGAGTAACTTGTTGATAAAGCTGTGGACTAAAACCAAGACATTTTTTACAATCACATTTTAGGTAACTCCAAGCCTGGTCTGAAAATGAATTTAGTTGTTTTAGCACTTTTCTGCTCCCCAGTTCCTACATTTACCAGTGTTGCTGTATGGATTTCATGGGAGCAATGATGATTTACACTCTCTGAGGCACTGACCCCACTTTGTTATGCCCATACTCGTGTTGTGTCCCTATCAAAGCCACACACCTTCTGTACTTAATTTATTGCACCAACCCCTGAAACTGTGTAACTTCTCTGGATTCTTTCTAAAGGCTTCAGAGAGATGACATTCAACAGGAAAACAAAAACGCCCCAAAAAAAGGAAAACCACCCTTCTCACAGAGGAAGAATAGCCTGCAATCTTATACATGTAGCTTCCAATTTTTGGCAACAGCAAGCCCACAATTTGCATATTCTAATATGCATCATTTTGATAGTAATTACACTACCTGAGGTGCACTGTGAATAAGCCATCCTTGGTGCCCTGACACAGTGCGTTTCCAGAAGAAAATATTGCCTCCTTAGCAAAAAGAAGGCCCTTAAAATGTTTAAAATGTTAAGTCTAGACATGAAATGCTGGGAAGGGATGGAGGCTGAGGGAAGGGTAGGATGGACATGAATATGGATTAAAAAAGGGAGAGAGGACCAGCGGGTGGGAAGCTGGGAGGGGGTCTGGGCATAAATACACGTGCTGGACAGGCAGTCTTATTGCACTGGAGGACATCGGCCTCCCCATCTTCTGCTCCAAATGTCCCATCAGTCCCACATTTAAGTAAATTGCAGACAGAAAATGCAAAGATTTCCAAAAGGCAAATCCTTCTGCAGCTCAGCTCATGCTACAGAACAATTTGGTTAGAGAGGGGAAAGAGATGGATCGCAACGTGAAGGTCGTCTCAGTTTTCTGAAAACTGGTAGAGAGACCACAAAGCAACATCCTATCCCTGAAGATAATCGAGTCCTATAACTATGACAAAAAACTGGGAATAACACTGGCAACAGAACAGACAATCTTTTCCTGGGGACTAAAGACAGAGCACACTGATTTATGGCAAGAGGAGGAGAGATTTTTTTATTTAACCAAGCCAATCTGAATCATCGTAGAGGCGAGAACTTAAAAATAAAGACCAGATCCCATGTCCTTTCTCTGTTTAACTGCCGTCACTTTAACAGGATTTTGTTTGAACAAGGATGCCTGATGTTATGTCTACACTGAAAAGAAAAAAATGTTTTTATTTCAGTTTGGTCAACCCAATTAGCTAGCCTGGGTTAAAATAGAGCTGAAAAGACTACATGAACACATGAATATATGGACTGGTTCAGATCAAAGGTCCGTATGTGCTCAGGGAGGAACATAGAGGCATGGGAAGCAGTGACTAATTCCCATACTATATTCAGCCCTTAGAAACCCGCAGCTTTAGAAACATTTGAAGTCAGAGGTCCCAACCAACGGACATATTTAAGAGCCTCTCATGGGCCTATGCTTCACATGACAGTTCAGCCTTCACAACACCCCACAGAAATGAGCTCCTCGGTCGGATAATGGATTGTGGGACAAATTACTGCTGCTTGGTTGATTTAAACCTGCTATGTGGGCACCCCGGCTTCTTCAGCCATGAGTAACAGCCAAGAGGTGATTTGGGTTTTAGGTTGGGGTTGAATTCAAATCTCTGAATTGAGTGAGAGCCTATGCTATTTTTCCTTCTTCATCCTTATTTTCATTAGTGTTAATTAATAGGAATTGGTTAACTGGTACTAAACCCATATTTTTCTGTCACTGTATGTGTATAAACATACCTTAAGTTAAAACAGAATCAGGACGTAGATAGGAACCAAGCCAAGGATCCAAGCACACTCTAGGCTTAAGGAAAGCCCATGCTCCAATATAAAGTCTGTGCTTGAAATCAAGAAAAAAAAATATTTGGGGCTGGTGAGAACAGTTTGTCTACAGAATATTAGCCTACCTGCTTTTTTTTTGTTAGCTGAGCCTATGTGATTGCAACAAGGATGAATGACTAATTATTTTTTTTTTTCCCCTAAGGCTCCAATCCCAGTAGTATACATCCCTTCATTTTTCTTTCTTTTTCTTAAATATTTTTGGCAAATAATTTCCTTCTCTGGCTTCTTACACCATATTTTGTATAGGAAGGCTAAGGACATGCCTGGCTACACCAAGGGGTCACCATCCAGTTTACAGATTAGGAAATAGTACAGTTTGTCAACATTTGGCCCTGACAAACTTTTAAAATATAAATACAGATGGTTTTGTTTAAAAGAGAAAAAGTCCAAATTCTACTAAAGGTTGAAGCTTGTTTTCTTTCCAATCTCATTTTTTCCCTGGATGTTTGGTACATTTTGTTCCATTGTTATCAAGCTTAATAGCATTTATATAATAAAATGTAATTAGGAAATGGAAATAGAAATTGAGAGTCCTTTGGTTTTGCGGTTTATTCAAGAAATTCCTAGCCCAAACTGAGTAGAATTCATATATATCAAGTATTTCTGGGAGTATATTCCCATGTTGGGAGGGAATACAAGCCCAAATAAAGTAGAATAAAGAGGATAACTCGTTTAATTGTTACATCTGCAAACCAGATAATTAATTCCCTTCATTCAGAATTTGATTCTGAACTGCTGTGCCTGAACCACTCTTTGCCTGAGCCCTGATCCTGTATAAGTTGCACAATACCTTGAATGCAGTTCACATTTTAGCAGTTCTTGCTCAGGTAGAGATTTCTCCCCCGGAAAATATAAACTGAAACCTTTACAGTCCAGCTCTGCAACATGTCTCTCTGCATCAAAGTTCACAGGCTGGCAATGGGGTCATGAATTACCAAAGAAAATTGCACAACAAATTTTGCATAACAAAAACAAACTCTCCACCAAATCCCTATAATTCAGGCCAATATAATTCATGTTGATAACCTAACATACGGCTTTCAATAAACCATGTGATGCAGCACTTGAACTTCAAGAAATCAGTCTAACATGTATCTCAGACCTGACACTTTCAGTGACCTTTGGATGCTACTACTTTAAAAATACCATATCATGCAAACTTCATGTCCCAGGGCTAATAATGCAATAAACCCACATCTTGTCATTGCTTCCTGTTTTGCTGAAGCTCTTCATCTGCCTTTCCCCTAATAAAAGCAAAGGGATTCATTTGCTGCGTGAAGCATAGAGAAGACGATAGCCCTCTGTTGAATAAAGTAAAAACAGTGCTATTGCTCAAAAAAGGGACACATTGAGAAGTACAGAATCAACATTGCGAAGAAAAGGTCTGGGTTAAGACCACTGTTTTTATCAAGAGAGGTGAAAAAATATGACATTCCTTAGCTAAGAGCTAGATAATGTTCATAGCAGGACACCAGCAAGCATGAAGCAGAAACAAACCTTTTGAGATTTATTTCCCTGGGAATCTTACTGCCACTCTGCATGACATTTGGATAAGCTAACATGGGTAAATATGGTGGAGACAAAAACACCTTTAATATTAATATGAAACTAATTGAAACATCCTGCTCAATTTTATCAGTTCAGAGTCAGGTCTTTGGGGTAGACCTGTGAATCTGTTCTAGGTAGTATTTGTGCTCAGGACTTGGATAAAGAAACAAAAAGCAAACTTGCAAAGGCTGAGACTGTATCACAGTAGGAAGGTTTGCAAGAGATTTACCAGCCAAGATTAAATTCCAAATATTCTTGGAAAACTGGTGAAATGGGTTGAAATGAAAATCATCAAAGTGCACAAAGAAGAGCAAAGGATTGTACTTAGAAAGGAGAAACCAAGTGTGAATGGGGAATGGGTGAGGCTGTACTTGGGTGTGAAGAACCCAGGAGCAAGATAGAGCTGCAGACTCAATGAGTCAGTGGGATGAAGTTGGTTGAGAAAAAGCCAACCTCATGCAGGGTTGCAGTAATGTGAGTGCTCCAGGGTTACTCCATCCTGCTCGGTGCTGCTGGCTCTCGAACTCAACCATCGACTTCGTTCAGGGATGGGAAAGGTGATGAGAATAAACTCGAAAGAAGGGAGAAGAGAACAGCTAGGGAAAAAAAGACTTTGTGAAACACAGTGTCTGAACAAGAATTTAATTCGTCTAAACTAGAAAAGCAGCAATAGGAGATGGGCAATGTGTGTTCACAGCTAAGCACATAAAGATCGTTATTAAGGAAACAGCAACCAGCAGCTCCCCAAGACTGCTGGGAGGAGCACATGAAGCAATTGGCTTTATTTGCAACAAATAACCCTGAACACATCTTCAGGCTTAAGCATGGTATGTAATCCTTACTTTGTTAGGATTTTTTTCCCTCCTTTACATCAAATATGCTGAACGTAGCAGTAAATATATATATTAACAACATGATAGCTTAGTCATCCGCCCTGTAGAAAAGCTGCAAAAACTTCAGTTTGGCACAAATGCAAAGACACTCCAACCTCAAGAAGAACGTGGTCCATTTTGCCACGAGGATACTGTTTGTTCTCAATGCAATTTCTGTCCTGAGCCCATAATAACTATGAAACCTGTCCTCTGGGACCAGTAGCTGAAGAAGCAATGAGTTACACGTTGAGTTTTCTGTCATCAACATGCAAGGCTGGTTTGTGTTATGCAGAATGCATAGTCTGAATGCATCAAGCAGCACAAAGCATGAGCAACACTTCATGGTCAGTTTTTTATTATAATATGGTTTTGATTCTCCTTAGGATTTTGAGACATTCATCTTTAAGAAAATTAAAAGAAAACTGGATCAGAAGGGGGAGGCGACAGCACTTACTACCCTATAATTTGGAGCTGGAATGTCAAAAGCAAAAACTCGTCTTTGTGTTTGGTGTCAATGCATGAAGAAATGTCAGTGTTTGTGGTTCAGCTGTGATTGCGCGACCCGGTCTCGAAAGAGTTATTTCTTTTAAAGAAAGTTTACAGAACTAGAACCCATGTTTGCTGCAACAAATGCTAAAAGGCAGCATGACAGCCCCGCTGCACCCAACGGAGAGAGCGTGGGCAGCAGCGCCAGATGGAAAAGCCAAGTCACTGTCCCAACCAACGGTGGGCACTGCCTTTTCCTGCACACACTACCCTGCTGCACACCCTGCTAATGCACTTGAGGAGCACAGCAACATTAGCACCCTTGCTAACTCAATGGAGACAAAATATATCACTGAGGCTAGAGCTGAAACTCCCCTGAAGCCCCACTAGCGACCTCAACAACTTTCAAAGCATCCTTTGCATAAGGTGTAAATCTCACCCAAAAATGCTGGGGTTTGGCCCCTGCTGTGTCTGTGCTTTGCAGAAGCAAAATTCTTGCAACACCTGCGCTCCTGAAGTGCCAGGCAAACCTTGGGGGACTTACCGATTGCCCAGCATAGGAAAAGCTCTGTTTTCCTAAATAGAATGCAAATAATCAAGGTCTGAAGCCATGACGTATAACTGCATTGGGCAATGTTTCCTGAAGCAATCTATCCCCCGATCCAGATGGGAGGTGCTGTAAAAGCTGACAGGGGCTGCAGCTAGCAAATTATACCAGAGACTTAGGAGACTGTAGAAAATATTCCCGAAGCTTTCAACTCCATGTGCAGCTGCAGCATGGAAGGCAAACAGGATGTCAGTTGCACTAATAAAGGAATGTAATATAACTGAAAAGATTTGGTTATTATTGTATGAGGAAATGATAAGCTTTTGTACAGAGTATGATTTGGTCAAGAAATGATACGGAAATAAACTATATCTGTTCTCCAGGATTAAGAGAGGAGAAACGTGCAGGACAATGGGCTTATTCTCATTTCTAAAAGCCTCTGGTAGATGGACCAGCTATAACGTTCAAGAGAATGATGTTTTGTGTCCGTTTGCTTTGTCCAGCTGCCAAATGTGAAAAACACTTCCAAACTCTCAAAAAGTTTCCCATTCTCTGTCAGCACAGCTCTGCAGCCACACACCCAGCCTCACCAGTGCCGCTAGAGCCCGCTCCGGCATCCAGCGCTGCAAAGCACCTCTACTCTGAGAAGACTTCGAAGCAATGCCACCAGAAATAGTCCCAAGGAGAACCTCAAAAAAATAAATAAAAGGAAAAAACAGCCTCTTAGAATAAGGTAACGCTCAGGGTCACCTCTGGTGATGTTACCTCAGACAACTCTGGTTTTCATTTGCAGATGTCATGCAAGAAACTGTACTCCAAAGAACTCTGAAGCAGCAAACAATTGCCAGCTTGGGCTTCACCCTGAGCAACATTTCACGCTTTGCCACACGTAACTCAAATATTTTGCAAACATTGCTTCAGCAACTCACCAATGAAAGACAGAAAAAGAACAAAACAAAACTGTTACTAAATCAAGCAAATGACGTAGGGTTGGTTAATGAAAGAGATGACTACTACAGTGTTGGCCTTCTGTGAGGTCAAAAACAGAATGCGTTTGTTGATATGCCTTCAAAAATAGATGGGGCGGCAAGAACAGATGTACTCATCTTCATGAAAGTACAGGTTTGGACAGATATTAACTTTGCTGGGTCAGCCACACATGATGATTTGTCAACCATGCCTCTGAAAAATAAAGACACGTACTTAAACCCATACATCTATAATAAAGGGAGGACAGCTATTGGATTTGGTTACTGAGAGAGAGCAGCAATGATGACACCTGGAGATATCAAAGCCCACTTTTCAGATGGGATGACAACACCTTAAGGGGGTTGTGGGATCCCTGCAAACCCTGTATCTCCCTTGGTGTTTCTCAAACAGCCAAGTCCAATAGCATAACCTCACTGGTGGCTGCCCTTAACACCAGTTTAAACTGGCTTAGCCTCCTTGTTCCTCCCATAAAACAGACTTTCCTTACCCCAATTAAGAGCAGACCTCTTTAGAACAAGTCTTCAAGTGGCTTGTAAAAAATAAGAGATCCCATCTAAGGTAATGAGCTGTGCTCCTTCTCTGCTCTCTCAGCCATCGATAGGAGACCCTTGGGGTCCACAGGGATGTCTGTCTTTCTCCAGGGATGCAGAGGCAGCCCAGATCCTCAGCATGGACCACTTAACTCTCATTAGGTGCTGGAAGGTACATATGATCTCATGGATCGCCGCCCAGGCCACCAAGCCATAGCAAGCCCAGTTACAATGCTGTCCTGGGAGCTTTGGTAATAAATGCTTCTGCTATCAAGTTTGCTTCAGGGAGGAGAGTAAGGCACCAAACTGTGCTCTTCTTACTGTTAATAGGCATCATTTTAAAAGGTTTGGAGGTTCAGCGAATCCCCTGAAGTTCGAGCAGTTGTCTAAAACTTTGTGTCTACCAAAGCTTGAATGAGTGATGGGTGCCAGATTTTAGATCCCTTGTTTCACCAGGGAACACCTGACAATATTCCATGGAAACCGGTGGAAATTATCATGGTGTTGTCTAGTGCTTAGTGGTGGTGTCATCTGGTCAAGTGTAAGAGCAAGCTTCATCCTTCTCTATTTCACCTAAGCACAACGCCGTCTTTTTCTTTCTCCTCTGTATTTCAGTATCTGTTTAGAAGATAAAAAATGGAAAAACAAACAAAAAAACCAACAACCAAAAAAAACCCCAAACCAAAAAACAAAGTTCCAGAGGTACATGTACAGACACAGGGTTTTCTCAAAGCCACAAGTAAGGGTTGGTTTTTTTACTTTTACCTGTTCTGAGTTTTATGTATCAGCTCTAGTTCTTCTGGAGTATACCATTATTGCTTTATATGTTTTCACAGTAGCAGAGATTTCACACAAACAGCTTGTGTTTTCTAATATCTTCAAGAAAAGACCAGAGAGAAAACTTTGTTTGTGATTTTCAAAAGCATCCCTTTTGCTAGTTTGCAAAAGACCAGGCCAGATTCCTGCCAGAGAAACATTCAGCAAAATGGGAGATATTTGAAGGAAAATTAAAAGTGGTAGAACAGAGAAGGACAATAAATTAAGAAGATCTATTTTAGTGTATTTTTTTCATCTCTTAAGTCCTATAATTGAGCATTATCTGACTATAGACATCATCACAGGCCATTTTTGCTAAAGCATTTAGCTGTTTATCTTTTCTGCTCTGTATGCTGTGATATTTCTGGCCAGAAAAAGGCTATATATCAAATTCATATCCTTCTACTCATTTCTTAATAAAAATCAGCTAATTGCATCATTTCTTCTCCCAGTCAAATGGAGACTGTCGTTTTATTTGGCCTACTCCAACTTGTTTTCTGTAGAAGTCATGATATTTCTGGATTTTTTTTCTCATTTGAGAAAATAAACTTTGCAAAATGGCATAAAACTTCCAAACACAAGCTGACTTGGACCTGAAAAAAGCTGTGTTCAAACTAGGACATTTCTACTGAGGCCACTGGAATTATTAGTCAGTGTTTGCCAGTGATACATTTAAAAAAAAAAAAAAGCACATGTTTAAATTCTGTCTAAGTCTCTTCAACTTGTATTACATTAGGCTTCAATGTAGTGCTTCAGTACTTCAATGAAGAAGTTGAGTGAAGTAAATGGAAGTGTTTGCTGACTCAGTAGATCTTATCTTGCAGCCCCACCAAAGGAATCGGTGCAGTCACAATCATACTTTAGAACAGCACGTCCAAACTTGGCTATATGGCTTCTCAGATTATACAGTTTGTTTACCTCTTCCACATGAAGAACACATGAAGTATTTTGTTATCACTATTAATTTTACCCTTCCAACTAGCAGAAAGCTATGTTCCTTTCTGCATCTCAAGGCTTTTGGAAAAACGTTCATTAGAAGATAAAGTAGTCTTAGAGGATGGGGTTTGCCTTGTACTGTCAGCTACCCCAAAATGTTGCTGCTTGAAGGAACACAAAACGCTGCTGAAATACAAGGTCTTGCATGGACCTCCAGAAGCACACACATGCTACCTGCCTGTGCAGCTTCTCCTTCTGGCTTTGCAGTCCCTGAAATCACTACCAGAAATAAAGTCATTGCAACCCAGTGATATGTTTCCTTATGGGCAACCATCAATCCTGACAGACACGTTTTCAGTTTGTTGTGCTTGATCGTGTCGGGTTTTTTTCTTCTAATGACTATCTCTAATGCTAGCACCTCACATGAAACATGACAGACATGGGGACTCAAAGGCCCTTAAAAACCTCCAAGGAGGTAAATGAAGTCAGGTTTGTGGGGAGACATCTCAGCTTCACATACAGTATCTCCAGCTCCTTTTGTGATTAAAGCATTGGTGGCCCTATATGTAACGTTAATGGAATATAATTATTTCTCACAGACTTTCAAGTGCTACTGCACATTTATATTTAATGAGTATTTATTCTGGGAGGCCTTCTCATGACCAAAGTCTTCTGCAACGTCTATGTGAAATGACAAGACATGAAATACTGACCATACTTCCCCTGCAAGGCACCGAGCTTCTTTATTCAATTACACACAACTACTTTAAATAATGCTGCCCTGCTTTTTCCTTCAGAAAAGTCTGGTCTGCCCTTATCCAAACAGGAACCTTTGATGCTCATGGGCTGCAATGGCTCTGAGACTGCCAAAGCCAACTGTCGAAGTGCAAACAAGAATAGACTCATCCGTCCCACCACAGTGCCCCATCTGCAGACATTGCCTTCAAAGACACTTTCTTTGGGCTATGCTCTTCCGTCTGTTACGCAGCCTGGAAGAGAAGCTGGGTTATTCACACAAGGGCTGGGCGGCAGAGGAAGGCACCGTCTCCCCCTCCTGCTCCAGGGCTGATGGCAGCCCTATACGAACCTCGCTATACTTAAATGGGGTAGCTGCTGCGATAAAGATAACGGGCCATACATCAGTGAATTCTGTCTGATCCTTTCTCTTACCACCTCCCCCTGTGTTAGCTGCCTCTCCACGCTTGCATCCCACTGAAGGGGGGCAGGATGAGCAAATCCTCAGCACAGGCTGAGTGGGGGTTAGGCTGCCTTTCCCTTTGGCACTGCCCTCTGGACCTCCACACAGAAATGGAAGGCTCCCACCAGGCACAGAGCTGGAGTCCGTGCTGATGCATCCTCTCTGTGTCTAGCCCTTTGGTTCCCAGCCCTCTCGGTTGCATCCTGCATCCTCACGAGCAAACACCTCATTAACACTTCAGCAGTAGGAGCCAAGCATATGAGCCCTGCTCCCGGGACAGGCTTTCTCCTGCAGAAAGATAAGAAGAAAGAATAACAAGAATGCAAACACCACTCAGCACTTCCAGTGACACCAGACATATCCAGTTTGGGGATAAAGCCTTTCCATTCTAACTCAGACACCGAGAGGTTGAAAACAATCTGCTGCTGGGAGTTTAGCCTGGTTTTCTAAGGAAACAATAAATCAAGTACTGCAAAGGCAGTGAAGGTTGGCGCTGGGGTCGTGTGGGTGTTTGGCTGCTTCTGTATCTCCCCCTCCAACTCCAACTTCAGCTAGCTCCAACAACACAAACCAGGCTATCTGCCCTGGTTGCTCTTCCAAATTACATTCTGTTTGCAGATATGCTTCAATTCAACTCATTGATTGGCAGTGTCCAAAATCTTCTTCTGAGCTGGAGGAGCCAAACGCCCCTGCAGATTGGCATGGTCAGTTCACCTCCAAGGGCACCTCCACCAGTTCCAGCCAGTGGAGGGTCCCAGCACCAGCCTCAGCCCTCCCCTTGCAACCTCTTTGCGCTGCGTGCTAGAGAGAGGATTTGGCCTAAAAGTTTAAAGCAAAGAAAAACTGTGCAGGTGCCCGGAGTCAGGAAAAGCACAAATCGTTTGCATTGGCCTGCTGAAATGTAGGCCGTGTTATATAATTGTACCTTTGCACACCAGTTTCCAAGAAGAAAAAAAAACTAACTACGTGCATTTTATTGCTGAGGTCAGGTTCCTGTCTTCCCAGTCCTGTTTCTCATTCTCTAATCAAATCATTACTCTTAATATGACTGGTTCCTAAGAACATGTTTTGCCATGAAATGCTTTAACCGTAGAATCTTATTTACTGTGACCTTAATTGAAGGGTTTATTCAGACTTAATCTATAAACTGTTTTGTGTAATCAGCCAACAACTCAAGATCAGCAGCAAGTCCTGGGCCCAGAAATCAGCCACTCTCAAGGTGACCTAAAACTGGGTTGAAATAACACTCTCTGGAAGTGTAGAACAATATAGCGGAGTACAGCACATTTAGAGGAAACCATCCCACCTACGGCAAGACCAAAAAGCCTTTCATGAGGATATAAGGCTAACCTAGAACAAACTGGGTCTGGGCCACCTCACTTTCGGACCTAATTTGTCAAGTTCTCTCACAGTGAAGTTGAGGATCCCATCTCTGTGCCCCACTTGCAAAAAGGGACCAAGTATCAGGCATGCACTCAGAAATTATCCCAGGGAAAAGTCATGAGCTGGTAAATAAGATATTTTTGTGATCATTTTGTGTTTCTGGGAGCAACACAGCAGGGGCACTGAAATGCCATGGTCTGGCCACTCATTGCCAAGAAATGATCATCACATCTTACTCCAGGCCACTGATGTGTCTGAAGGTACCAATCTTCCCTATACCTCTCAAACTATTGGTTTGTTATACAAGATGCTTTTTGTTGAACTTAATAAGAAAGAAACTAAGTGAAGTCTCTCATGCAAGTGGCTTTATAAGGTTGCTGTGTCTTTTTACAGATCACACACTGGTTCCCATACTGAAAGCTATTCTACTCAGCACGAAGCATTCAGCATCGTGAGCAGTCATGTCTTTATAGTCACAGCTTGAACTTTGCATGGCTTTAAAAAAAAAAAGTGCACCCAAAATATGTTTTCTGGAAACGTTTTGATTTTCAAACTACTTGGGTATCCTAAAACAAGAAAAATACTTGACAAAGAAGAACTGCTTGTTGAAAGCATTACTTGTTTCGTATTTCAAAGAGAAAATTGAAAACACTTATAAAGGGTGTAGCTATTTACCAGTCAAGAGTGTTCTTATAAACAAAATAATATAAAACATATCCTCTTTGCGCTTTTGTTGTTTAATATCTTCCAGTGTATCACCATGTAGAGAGCAGAACAGAAGAGAAAATAGCCTGTATTTCCAAGAAGCCTTGCAACAGGTATAAAAGGTAAAAGACAATAGTGTGGCAGCAAGGTTTTTTAGCTTTATATGCACAGGAATCATGAGTCAGGTACCAATTTTCCATCAGGAAAGCTGAAGAGAGTCTCTCATGACATCTACCTGTGCAGTTGCGCACATCAGGAAAAGTGAAGAAACCTGAAGGCCAAGAGAAGAGTTGAGTTCATCCAACGGACACGTGCATGTAGGAAATCCTTGAAATTCTTTGAGACCTTCTTCATAGAAATTCAGCTCGAGAAAAAAGATCAGTAACAACAAAGTCAAGTTCACCATTAAATTATTCTTATTAAACATTGTTTCCCATTTTGTTTACAACTGTTACGCTCATCATGATTGCTTTACTCACATCATTTTACCCTCAAAGAGCCCTGAGACTATGAAAAACATATTCATGTACAAAGTCTAAAACACATCTCTTGCAGATGGGTTTCCAACAGTGAAAGCATGAGGAGGATATTTGTTCTTTTTACTGGGGTGGAGAGGCTGTGAGAGTGCTTAAGAGACTGCATGCTGAAGAAGTGAAGGAGCTGGTTTGTTTTAAAAAGCGACAGAACCAAATGGTTTTCTATCATTTCACATCTGTAGAACAGCTGAATTTACCCCGTGCTTCATCCAACCATTTTACCGGGTTTCTGTTCTTTGTAAACCAAGCAAACTTCTAGAAATAACATTATAGTAAGTGAAGAGTGATGCATTTGCTGACGCTGGTCTCTTGATATACCATATACCTCAGAGGAGCAAGCAGTCAGTTAGAAGAAATGCCATGTGAAGTTTATTTCTGTTTCCAGGCTCATGTGATTCCCTGGGAGAGGGCAGCTCTGCCTGAATCCGTGCAGCCTTTCCAACCGTAACAGGAAACCACCATCAGCAATGGCATAATTCACAGCTAAGACTTGCAAGCCCCATCAGGTCATGTTCTGAACCTTGGACAATGATGAGATTGCTTTTAGTCTAACTGCCCCTGAATACAGGGCTGGGTTTAGCATGCATGACTTGATATATCTTACTCTGTTAGCAGCAACAGTGTGGGGTTTTTTAGGCTGTAAACACCTGCAGCCAAAATGTGAAGTACGTCTGTCAACTGCAGTGAGGTTGTGCCAATTTACACCACCTCAGATACTGTTGGTGAGGGTTTATTGTCCCTTGAAAAACTGAGTGTCCCATTCAAACCCTGAACAAGTCATTTACAGTTTCAGACTCAGATCTAACTTATGGGCAAAACCACAGTCTGAGCCATGTATTCAAGTGCTGCAAATCCAAAGCAGGATATCAGTTTTCTTTCATTAGGGAAAAAAATTTCTGAGATGAAACTTTCCTTTAAGATTCTCATTCATTTGGCTAAGAAGTTGAAGTAGGATTACAAATTGTATTTCCCAGATACCTGGTACCAGTTATACAGATTCTCCAAGACATCCAAACAGATCAAAAGATTTATCACAAGGCAGAGAAATTGTGTCTAATAAGGACATGCTCCTATCAAAATCAGAAGTAATCCAACACAGTAATGTTCAGAGTATAATGCAAGACCTCTCTCTGCTACTGTTCAAATCCATACCATGCAATGTCAGGAGTCGGGGTGACACACATACAGGACAGGTTGGAGGAGTTTTCTGTAAAGGAAAAGAACAACACACAGTAACTGCCCAACAGCTTCCTGGAGCGTGGAAGAAGTGTTTCAAGCAATATGTGACTTGTTTTAGTATTTAGATTGGGCATGCTCTCATCTTCCCATGAGAGTACTAAAATTTTCCAGGGAAAAAGTCCACGCCTTGCTTAAAATGCCACAAAATTCAGATGTCAGAAGTTCAACTTTCTCACCAAAAAAGTTTTGATCAGAAAATGGCCACGCCTTAAACCACCATTGCTAAAGCAGACACCAAAACTCTCCAAATGACTTGTGCATCTCTGTTCCATGCTATACAAAGAGTTACTGCATGCTTTGCTGTCCATTGACAAAAATCCAGTTGCTTTCTCAGGGCAAATAATTCATAAAGGAGAGTGTAGAATTATGTTTATCTGCTCTATGATCAAAAGAATGTCCTGAGCCAACATGTTTTTTGGATACGTACCAAGCCATCTTATCTTCATTCCAAAAATAAATCTCAGATTGATCCTAATGGACATTGTGTCAAAGAGGACAAGATAGGGGTAAAGGAGAGCACAAGACCGGTACGGTGAAATGTGCAATGTGGAACTGGTTGTTGTCGGTACCCTTTGATGACTACTGATGGGAAGTTTTAGTTGGAAATCATCCACACAAGGAACTTGAGGGTCCAACATGGTGGTTTGGGTGTATTGCTAGCAGTTGGCTTTCTGAGCAGGCAATACCTGTTTCTCTCTTTCCCAAAGTCATGAGTCAGGCTGTCTACAGGGATCCAACATGAGTAAAAGCACAATGAAGGAAAATCTAGTAAGTTTAAAAATCTGGCTGCCTTTTTATGTCTCAGGACGTGGCCCTAGTTTCTTTGGCTCAAAAAGCTCATGGTTAAGATCGGTTCCTCTGGGTGAACAAGGATGTGAGCAGCTCTTGCTTTTATTTTGATGAAGTACAAACACTGGCAATCTTGAATCAGCCAAATAGGGCTACAAACAATGCAATAACATCTTTGATGTTATTGGAAAGATGTTTCACATCTGCCTTCCCTGCTTCTGGATGGGAATAATTGGAGACAATTAATAAGGAGACAAGCAACCTTCTTTTTTCCCAGCCCTCCTGTCCAGAATCCATATCTCGCTGACCCAGAGCAATATGGGCTGCTGTTGACAGGCAGGACTTGGAGGCTGATTCCACCTCCTGGCCCATTTCCCTTGGCACATCATGAAGACCCCCATGACTGTATCCTTTCGGTACAGTCAAGAACTGCAATAGTTATGTCACACTCTCGTGAGACTTTCTTGCTTTTCTCATATATATTTAATCAAAATATAGTCTCTCTTCTTAAAAGTTCATTTTATTCCCTCCTGTCTTGTTATTAGCCACCCAATACAAAGAAAACTATACCCATGTCCCTAGAGCACTAACTCTAAGCCCTGCTACAATGATAAGTTCGTGGACAACTGTCCCAGCTGGTGTGAGGAGGAAGAGTGACTGAACATCTAAGAGGATGCAACCAGCTGTCAGATTCATCACTGTACTATCCTGTTCCCTGAAGTCAAGACATACTTGGAAACATCCTTCATCACAGGTCATCTCTCACAATGCCTTGATTCTGGATTTGGAATAGTAAATGTCCTTCCTGTTCCATAACTCCTGCTCCTGCCATAAAACAGGTTAAGATACCAAAGGCTCACGTTGCACCGTGTGATGGGGTTGCAGCGTAAAGTGTGGTTTCATCTTGTCATCCACTGCCTCGCTTGCGTGAGGGTTGGTGTCCAACCAACCGCGCTGCCAGCAGACTAATGGGGCTTAACGAGGGGTGATTATGTTCAGGAAGAGGTACTACTGCGCCCAGAGGGAACCGTCCCTGCAAGACACTCTATTCAAATACCAAATGATGCAACACCCTGACATTGCTCCACATCAGCCCACCAACACTCTGCAGTTATTTTAACAATGGGCCTAAAGCAGACCTCAACAAAATAAGCGAGGAAATGAGCATCAAGATAGCTGCAATTTAGTCAGCGGCTGTTACCAAACAGTGCATCACGTACATGTGAATCAGAGCAGTGCAGTTTGCAGACTAGGACTTACGCAGCTGCGGTTCAAGTCTGTGGGCTTCCTATGGCGCCTGATTGCCTCTTTTTTTTTGCCATGCAATATCCTCCAACATATTGTGAGGACCACTCGTAACCCTTCAATTAGAAAATTTGCTGGTGAGCCTGTGTTACAGACCCCCTCCCACAGCCCTGTGGGTACCCACATGAGATGTTGCCCATACATTTTTCTTAATGCCAGCCGTAACAGCACAGCCACCAACAATCAGAGGCATGGTTTGATGCCATCTCCTGTCCTGCTTCTTCCACGGTGGAAATAATTTGTCCCATAAAGACACCCTCACCAAGATGCCACCACTCCAGAAAATCTGCATTTTTCTTCCTGGCTGGTTTAGAGTCTCTAATTTGTACAGAACTGGGGTTCATGTGCAAATGCTGAGCACGCAAACTTGGGGCAGACATGTAGTGCTCAAGCCCTGGCTTAATGATAAATGAGATCCTGACAGCATTTTGTGAGCCTTCCTTTTAGAAAGGGGATCTGTGCCTTTACACCCTTTGCAACACTGGGTTCCTCTCCCAGTCAAAACAAATTTTGAAATCTACAGTAATTTTCAGTACACTCATTAAAAATGATCAGTAGTTCTCTTTTGCTTCCTGTTCTAATAGTGTTCTTGCCACCGTGCTCTCCCAGGAAAAACTTGCCCCACCATTAACATGATGGTGCACCCTGAGCACAACCTATGCCTACAGATTGCTGCCACAGCTGCCCCCCATGCTCAGCACCACCCTGCCTGCCCCTCTGCCACGGGAAAGGAGAGGGAATGCCAAGGGGGAACAAGGTGTGCAAGTCCCAGGGGTCTCCGATCTCCTTTTAATTAAAGCTAGAGATTACGGAAGACTAGACCAGTCAGCGAGCGATAATAAGAAGGGATGGGAGAGCTCAGCACAAAGTGGGGCTTTGATGAGAAATTCACATCTGCCAAAATTACCGTGCCTAGAGGGCTGGTAGGCAGAAGGTGTTGGTGGGAATAGGATTTCTCTCTGGTTTGCATGCCCCCAGCTGTGGGAATGACTCCTTTACCCATCTACCAAAACTGAGATGCTCCCACAGGTGGGATGCAGCTTATCAAGACAAAAAGTCTTGCTTCACCCCAGCAAGGGAGCAGACCAGCGTGCCTCAACACATGGGTGTTTAAACCAGGTCTACAAATGGAGTAGTTAAAAGGGACCATCCACTTGTCAGTGATCAAGCACAAAACTAATGATATCTGAAAACTAATGATACCTGTCATTGGTGTAACAACAGAAGTTGGGCTTTTGTCCAGGCTTGTAATCCTCGGCAGTTTTCCAGGTTGCATGTGCTATTTGACCAGCTGGGTTAGCTGTTCCACTTCATTTTCTCCAAGGAAGGGCCACTGGGAAGCCATCAATATGAAGAGGTAGAAACAACGGCCATGTTGTCTGCCCACCTGCCAAGCTGGAAAGCCACCCATTAATTTCCAGAAAGCCCAAAGGCTGCTTGTGGCTGGCCTTTCCTAGTGAGAAATTTCCTTTACATTGCATCTAGCTGGAAGAGTATCATGATCTGGTATCTCACAGAAGATGGTTTTCCTGGAAGAAGGCAGAGCCAATAGTGGTACTCTTTCACGTGTTTTCAGGGTAAGGGTGAAACGTGTCCTCAGCATTTTGGGGCAATTTCAGCATCATGTGAGATCTTTCAGTAGAAACTGTCCAAAGCAGGTTTGCAAGAGACAGACTTATCTCCTACACCCCTGAGACCCTCAGACTAATAGGAAAGAGAAAATTGGCTCCATGTGTACTTGCTGGCATCTCCGTGCCAACACAGCTCTCAGCTCAGTAACAAGTAGTTTCCCTAGAGCCATAGTGTGCCTTTTCTCTTTGCATTGGACCAAATCCAGAGTCAAAAAGCAAAATGTGAAGAGGAACATCCATTCCCCATTCCCAGAAAGGGACCTCCACCTGCACTGCCATGTGGGACCAAAAAGCAACCACCGAAAGGTGCAGACCTTCAAGTTAAGGTGTCTGCTATTAATGAATCAACTGTTCAGAGTTAAAAGCTCTCACAGTCCTTGCAAAGCTGGGGTTTGGCTTAAAGGAGCTAAAGAACAAGAAGCAAGAAGTAATTTGTGACCACCTAAGTGGCAGCAGGCTCCCCACCACTGCGCTGGACAAGCCTTGGCAGGATGGGCCAGGGCACATCATCGTGAAATTAGGCACCAATGATGAAACTGAGTCTTTCATAACTGGCAGAATAGAACACTTTTCTTTTGGGGAGGAAGAGGAAAATGTGTTTGTGGTGGTTCAAAGCACTGGGATCACCTCACATCCCAACTTCCACTCACCCCTCTGGTTTTTGGGGACTGGCTTTCGTTCAATGTCCAAGGCAAAACTGCCCTCAGATGTGACAAAAATAAGGCATTAGACTACAGTTTGACTCTTTGTCATAGCCCCTTGCTCTTCACTCCTCCTTTTGCTCCATTCCTCCAAGAAAAGCCTTTCTCCTTCACAGTTCTGCCTGTAATCTCTCTTTTTTTTTTCAATTGACACTTCTTTTCAATTTCAAGAAAAAAATATTACGCCCCTCTTCACCCAGAGAATACCTCAGTCTCCACCATGAGCCAGAAAATGCTGATTATACACCATGGGAGACTTAAAAAAAAATAAAAATAAAAAAATAAAAGTCTAATTAAAATTTTCCGTTAATGCTTTTCAGTGCCAACAAACTTTTAAGAAGCCATGCTTTCAAATGTGAAAAGAAATGACTGAAATATCTGCAATTCCACTTTTTAAAACTCTGAATATTTTTTTCCTTTTTTCATTTTGATCCACAAAACCACTTTTGAGTTAAAACTGCCTCGCTAGAAAAATGAGGGGTGGCTCTCACTCCATTTTGCTCCTTAATGCACAAAAGTGCTTTGGGGGACTGGGTGGCTGCATAAACTTCGCATAAATGTGGTTGGCTTGGGGTTGGTTTTTTTTTTTTTTTCCAGAGGTCAGTCTGGCAATGAAAAAAAACAAACCCTCATTTATCTTCAATTTGTAAGTATGGAGTCGAACCAGCTGATTCCCCAGGAGTGCCCCATTACTGACCCCTGGACAAGGAGCGCTGCCTGCTTGGGTCCCTTCCAGGCAAGCTGCTGCCCTCGTGGGACTTAGACACCAACCAGCTTCATTGACCCAAAACCTTGGAGCAGCTCCAGGCCTGCATCTCAGACATGAAAGGTTGGCACACACAAGACAAAAAAAAAAAAAAAAAAAAAAGAGGAACACATACCCAATTCTGTAATATTGCACGTAAAAAAGACCTGCCTTACAGATCCTGCTAATATTTCTGTTCCCAATGTATGAATTATTAATATTTAGTATCTGTGACTCACTAGTATTTACTTTAGGAAGTATTTTTGTAAAATTTGACTGGTTTTCTCGACATAGGAGCTAATGGAACCTCCTGTTGTTAACGGCCAGGGAGCCCTCCTTGAACAAACTTTTCTGGTCACTGTTTAAACTGGGCTGCTGGGCTCTTTCATGGCCCTGAACCTCTAATGTCGAGCACTGAGGCTGGCAGGGATCGCTGCCGATGGCTCTGCTGAGATGCAGCTAATTTTAAATCTGGATCTCAAGGCAAAGGAAAAACCTCTCTTTTACTGGCAAAAATGTCACAGTTGAACGCTGTGTTCAGATTACGGGAAGAGGCTGTGAGAGAGCACACACAATCCCTTTTTTGGGTACTTGGCATTAGTTTTGTCTGAAGTCATGGATTATATAAGAGAAGAGTAGAGACCTCACACAAGCTTCTCCTGCGTCAGCATGGGACATGCGGGGGGGGCCGGGGAGCCCCTCTGCACCGAGCCCTTGCCATCGTGACGCGCTGTGCACGTGGCCGGGGGGCCAGGGCTTGACCACTTTTCCAGTAACTCTCCTCAAAAGAGGATCACAAGCATTTTCTGGAACAGCATCCTGAGCTGTCCACAATGTCAACTAGAGTTAGCTCTTTAAGTCCTTTTCTCCATCTAGACTAGAGTTTTGAGCTCACCAAAACTCAAGTACTTTCATAATTTTATTGCTCTTGTTAAAATGGTTGGTGCCCAAACAAATTCCAATTTAGTGCTTTGGATTTACAAAAATCATAGTTTTCTGATAAAGAAGCCGCTCCTCAGAAAAGCATTGACCAGCAGTAGGCTACTCAGCTCCGTACATCTATTTTGCTGTAACGCTTTAAGCCAGCTTGACTTCACTCATGTATTTGGAAAGGCGAACGCAGCCTGCTGAGCTGGCCGGCTGCCCCCAGACGCCTGAGATTGTTTCATGACTCTGTAGATGAGAAAATTTCCATGGCCTCCATTTTCCCACCAAAAGCCTGTCCTCAGATGGTGCTACATGCCTGGCACTGGTATGAGATGCCTCCTCCACATTTCAGCAGTCCGTGCTGCTCTCCAACAGCCAACGCTCAGTTTGTGTTATTCTGCTCAGTGACATCCCTACAGGGATGCCCTAAATCACCCCTTGCCAGCATTTTAGATCAACATTTTTCTAGAGCTGTCACCAGTACTTTACTTCAGGTATGGCAGGAGGTCCACAGGTCCATCTGCAAACCCCTCTCGAGGTCCCACAGGACTCATTTGTCTGCCAAAAGACCTACAGGAAAAAAAAACCTGAACAACAAACACTTAGGAGAGCAATGACTAGTTTTTGTTATCTCAATCCATACTAGCATGACCCTGCATAACTTTACCTAGGCCACTTCTACTAGAAGGTCTCCTATCACCTGTATCACCCATGGGACAATGCCAGTCCATGATTGTGCACCATCCTGGTCCAAACAGATGGTAACACTTCCCATATGATTTCATGTTTCCTTTGGCTTTGAATGGTATAAAAATTACAGTTGGGAAGGCCATGAAGACATTTTTTAGTCCACTCAAAGCAGGATCTCATTTTTAGGAGCTGCCATCCAGCATTTTCTTAAAAACCTTGAATGACAGCCTGAAAAGACCATGCAGAGTACCTGTTCCAGTCAGAGCCCTTCCTAGTGGCCAGTCTCAATGTTTCCTACTACAGTTTAAACCCATTACTTCTCAGTGGGGCCCCTTTGAGCATGAAGAAGAAATGTCCTCTCTCCCCTTATGCTACTTCTACATGCTTCAAGAGTCTTCTCCCTCTCCTTTGTTATCCTCGGCGACCCTTTCTTGGAGGTTGTTTTAACTCTCAGGTCTCTCCCTTTGGTTCCTCCGGGACTCCTTGCGGTGGGTTGCATACTTTTGGGGCAGTTTTGTACAAACCCAGACATGATACTGTGCTAGTGACCTTAACAACCCAATGCAAAGCTGAAAGGTTTCTCACGTGTCCTGTAGAGTGTATCTCTTTGCACACCTAATACAACATTTACCTCCTTGGCAATAGTGAGAAGTTTTTTACTTTTTTGGCTCAGTTGGGCTGAGTTACTGCCTTGGTGGTTGGTCTCCATCTTTTATTATTCCTCACGTTCCTCCCTTCCGAGTGCTGGCTTGTTCTCACAGACTGTTTCTCCAGCTTTTAGAGTGATACTTTTTTTCCCATCTTACCTTTCAGCACACCCTCAGTCCTTCTCAGCTCTTTGCCGTCCATCCCTGCGCAGATTTAATAAACATATTCTCTGTTCCACCACACAGATTATTAATGAAATTACTGGTTACAATCAGGCTGAAATTTTGCCTGCAGAGCACAGGTCTCCATAGATTTAACCAAATGAAACAAAACATATCAGCTGTGAACTACTGAGAATTCCTCTCCAGACAGACACAGTTACTGATGCAGTTTTGGAGCCCCTTGCATTCATCCAAACTGTATTTTGATTACAAGCACGTCAAGTGAGAGAGTATAAAAAAATCCTCCTTGAGTCAATCTGTATCAGGTTTTACTCTTTTTTTTTTCCCTACTTACTCACAAGGCCTGTTAAGCTGGTAGAGAAGGAAATTAGACTGCTTTTAAGATTTGTTTCTGATGAACTCACTCTCTGGCCCCTTGGCATAGTTCATAGGTGGTATTTTCTTCGCTTCCACAAGTGCAAAAGATAGATGTGCAGAAATAAGCCTTAAAGCAGCTATTGAAATAAAAACCTGAGGATCAGTGTCAAGCACTTCTCAGGACAGTGTACTTTTTGGCAGGTCCTCTTTTGGGGTCATGGTCACCCACAGCCACTAAACCAGAGGAGCCCGAAGCCTGTAAGAAGCAACGCTTACTTGTAAGGCATTCTTAAGCACTGACTTTATTTTACAAGCCCGCGTTCCCACCTCCTTCGGCTTTCAGCTATAATATTCCACCTGAGCCTCCTGACTTTTAGCCCACTATAAATAGCCTCCTGTTCAGTTTGGAACTTAAGAGCGGTACGAAGTGCTCGGCTATGCAGCAGGCGATGAGGGAAACTGCGTACAGCCCTCGCTGCTCACGTGGGACGAAGGGTGAGGAGCAAACTCTGCAGAGAAGGGTACTGCATAAGGGAGACCTTGTCTGTTGATTTAACTCCCTAACCCTATTTTAACCACTGTCAACAAGATATAAGGGTGGTTTCTATTTACACTGAGGCTCCTTTACACTGTTCTGTCCACACCCTAAAGTGGCATAAACGTCTTCTAAGTGCCTTAAAGTAGGTCCTTAGTATAAATGAGAACCAACCCCGTCGTTTGCAAAACATTGCCCGGGTGCATCCTATAAATGAATGCGGGTTTTTGGAAGAACACCCATCCCAAAGAATGCCCATGCTATACATAGCCTCTGATGAGCTCAGCACAGGATGAGGAGCAGGCGGCAGAAGGCAGAGCAACAGCCAAGAAGACATTTCTCCTGAAAGAGCGAGCAGGGAGAGCCCTGCATCCCGCTGATCCTGAAGGATTACCAGCAAAGTGGGAAAACAGGGTTATTAGGTCCGCTCCTTTTGTAGACCGCTACCCTCGCTCAGATCCACATGGGTTTTCTTTCCTTTCCACTCTATTTACATTCAGCCTTCCAGTTTTTGTGTCCTCTTCGCTAAAGCATGAACCTGAATCCCACCCCTGGATGGGGAAAAAAAAAAAAAAAAAAATTAAATTTTTCTCCTACCTCTTTGTGTATTGCTCCAAGTCTTCACTTACCTGATTTGCAAGGCTGCTGTAAGGAGAGAAGACACAGCTTTGTCTGCAGCACTGCTCACACACAGAACTCCTGATGACAGCATATTTTTTTTGTTGACAAGCATAGGGTAAAGCACATGGTTCAAGCAGGAGGAGACAAGAGTTAGCAAAACCAGAGCCAGCGCCAAAGGGATGGAAACTGACACAAAGGACAGGAATATCAGCCTTAAATTTTGGATGCTGTGCTGTTTTCCTCCCTCCGCAAACCCAGACCTAAATTTTGCAATGGTATTTTGGGGCATTTTGTAGCCCTAGAAAGTTGGAAATAAGGTAGGTGCTGCAATCAATAGAATGGTTTAATGACCATGAGCATTAGTCTGAATACCCTTGTCTGCTTACTCTTAAGCTTGTTAAAATCTTCTCCAGTATTTTCAAGCAAGGGAGATATTTTTGCAGCAGCAAGAATGGGCAGTTTGTAACTGGAGAGCATGCAACAGCCACGAAACTTTCCTTCTGCAGAAATCAGCAGCAGCTCAATAACCGTGTTACCATGTCAGTCCTTGGTTTGGGTTTTACAGGTAAATACCATTCAACTAAAACTGTATCAGGCCATCTTTGGAGTAATGCAAACGTCTCTGTATTTTACGTTGATCTTGTTGCGTACGTAACGGAAAACATAAAATTTCATGGCCTTGTCAATCAGGACTCCCTCCTGTGGTTCAGTCCACATTTTTGGTCAAAAGCCATATGGTGCTCATTGCCTGGAGGCTGAATTGTAAGCCTCCTTGTCATGTTGCTCCTTTAACCAAGATGGTGTTGAATTACCATGAAACAACTTGGTTTGATTTGTGGTGCTGTCAGCAAGTATAAGCTTGGAGAAAATTTCAAGGGGAATTAAAAAAAAAAAACACAACAAAAAACAAAAACCAAAACACCCCAAAACTTGTATACTTTTTCTCTTAAAAAAAAAAAATAAGGGTACATTTAACAACAGCCTGGTCAGGCGGGGAGGAGCTCTTCTCAGTTGTATTTTGCAGCACTACTTCATTAAACACTTTTTCCAATCCATTAATCTACTTCAGCCCTTATATAGCAGGGACTTAAAGACAGACACTGATTTTCCCTCACTCTCAGGGTGTTTCAGGAAAGGATGCATCTTATTCTTGATGGGGTAGAGGTTGACTTTTAATGCCTGGGCACTGGGCAGTTTTATTTATTTGTTTGTGGAACAGACTCTGCACATCCTGATCTTGCTTGGGCTCTCCGGGGGATACTCTAGTCCCCAGGAGCAATCACAAATAGCTTTTCTAAATACAACCCCAGCTCTGCCTAAGCATTAAAGACAAGGGAAGCATTCATTCTGGGAAGGTTTTATTTCACAAATAATTCAGAAATCACAAGAAAATGGAAGGGAAAAAGAAGATATTTTACAATTCTGTTATTAGAAAAAAAATTATAGTTTATAAACAAACACACGGCCCCTTGAAAAACATGCAAAGGCACACAAAAATTTACAAGAAACTTTTATACATAGGAAGTAAAATACATCATTTTTCATAGAAAAAAAGCAACTCTATGAACTGGCCCTAAATATTTAGACTGCACAGCCGACCAACTGGAGACTCCTCAATCAGCTGTTGGCCGAACGTCTTAAAATGAAGAAATTAATGGAGCCAATGGACCCAACAGCACGCCGGCAGCTGGGGAAGCACCGCGGTTTGGCTTTGACGCTGGTTGTGTTTTCTGGACATTTGGCTACGGAGAGCTGAGATGCCCTGCAATGACAGCGTCTGCACTGGCAGTCTCGGTTTCAAAAATAAATTTGTTGGAAAAGAACAACCAGGCAGCATCTGCTTTGCCAGGGTTTTAACCAGACGCTTCAGTAAGGCTACACCCGAGTGCTTCAAGTTGGTACGTGCTTACTAATCTGCTGAGCTGGGGTCTAAGGAGGAACGGATCTGGTGGTATAAAGACACGCTGCATCTTTAAGCTGCATTGAAATATCTTAGGCTGAGAAATGTTTTGGTATCGGAAAGAAAATCAGTAAATATGTGGCTAAAAACTGGTACTGTCCCACCTATGTATGAATAGCTAGCACACATGATTGCAAGTAATTGATATATCATGACTGCCTTGGAGGACCTGATCGCTCCTAATTCTGGTGGAGGTATGTTTAAATTAATAGCACCCAGGACCTCAAATAATATTTGTGTAGTAAAGTCACAATTTATCTTTTGTACAACAAATACAAAAATAAACAGATACAGACTTAAATTAACATCGGTTTCTAAAAATCCAAACCAGTTGGCTGAAGAAAAAAATACGCAATTGTAACTCGAATTAAGCATTTTAGGATATTTCTGTTGGAATAATAATTCTTCCCTCGCCCCCCTTCTGTCAGGTAGATACATCTCAAGCTGTTTGGATTTTTATGTGCTCACAATAATCCCCTGGACTTTTCCCCAAGAGCCCTCACAGTTCTTTCCATCATTTTACAGCATACGTTAATCGTCACGGACAGCATATTAGAGGTGGGATCCCATGTTAGCACTGAGGCATTTGATGTGCTCTTGCAGTCCCCATGAAGAATACCTGATTGCATCTCTTACTCTTTCCAACTCAATAAATAGCACTGTGGCTACCATTTGGCCCATGATGGTCATAGATTCATGCTGCAGTACTTAATGGGCTTGAACCAGACCATGTATAGCATAATTATTCACAGTGGGCAGAAACAGGGAAGCCTTATCTCGCTGCCAAGATCTCAAACGCTTCCAACCAGCAGATTTTCAGAGATATGTTCCAGCTGGTTTTAACATCAATTTACCTCGTAAGAAAAAAATAGTTCAGCTTTTTTATCTAAAGCAAATACTGTACACCTTGGAAGACGATACTCTATATAAATAAAGACGACACAGAATCATTTCTCTCTATCCAGCCCAAAGGTAGGTTTGCTGTGCAGCACTTTTGGAGATGATGTAAAGCCGCTCCAATATCATACTTTACAAAAGGTCTCTTTCCAATATTCAGATTTCACAGAGAAAGAAACCCCAACATTGAGACAAACTGAGTGATAAATGTAATTTTCTTGCTGATTTCATGATGTTTACAGAATTAAAGAAGTGTTTAATCAGATCAACGTTTTTGGTCTGTGTTTTGAAACAGCTTGAAGAGATGGCTTTTATATCTGTCTAGATTAAACCAAACAGAGCCTGAGCAAAAGAACAGCTAGGAGACATCTGCCAAATAGAGGGAAATATTTTCCCATTTGTTATACAACATTAAAATCAAGTCATTGAGCAGAAGGTCTATGCATTTACAAGAACTGAAGAACTAAAGTTTACGTTGCCTTCTTATGACTAATGACGTTACTGGATGTGTGTGCATCAAAAGACAACCAGATTTGTGTTTCGGCCAATTCTAAAAATTCATCTCCAATATAGAGCTGAGAACACTCTCTTGCCTTAAAAGAGCAGGTCATGCTAGGCTCTTCTCTTGGCTTTGAAATGCATTTGGGTACATGCTGACACATAAATAACAAAATACGAAATAACATCATTACGACACCTATGGGTTTTGCAAAACATACCATCCTGGATATCAAATGCTCATGGGTACAGCATTTACACTGAAAGTGGGGATCTGTTGGTTTCACAAATTGAACAGGAAAAATTAATCTACCCCAATTTACACTGTATCTTTCAAGTCTCAGAACTGTACACACCACAAAGAGCTTCACAAAGGTGAACATGCTTCCTATGTATGCAACCATTCCTAGCAGAAATAAGATTAACTTTATCACTACTTAACTACTACAGATAAAACAACCAGCACTGCTGTATAAAACAATATGCTGCATTTAACTGAAATTTTATTTGAAATGGCATGTAGTATAGGATGAGATGTGCCAGCACAGGAGCCCCCATTCACTGACTTCTCATAGGTTGCCAGACTTGCAAAATACCTGTGAATGTTTGACCAGCAAACACTAAACCTGCTGTTTTGATTCTCCGGTGGCCTCATTTTCTGCAGCGAGGATCTCTGCCTCTATTTCACACCCTACTCCAGTTCCCAAAAAACCTTGATGTCCGGCCGACAAGAACGTCCTCTCCCCAAATGTGACACCAGCGTACAACGTCACCTAGCACAATGCCCCGGCAGCCTTACACAGCAGTGCTGATGCATGCCACCTCATGGGGAAAAGACCAAATTTTCTCTTCTTTTGCACAGAAAACATCAAACGTACGCAAAACCACTCTATCAAAGCCCAGCCTCTCCCCAAAAGATGCAACTTTTAAACAGTTTCTCGTTTCAAAGGGTCCAGCACCCAGACAGTCGCTCACTTCTGAGTCTGCTCGGCAGTGCACGTCCTCACGCCCACCACGTGGCGTGGGTAGATGCTTCAAACCCTAAAAATGCCATCCAGGGCCAGGCCAAGATCCCTACGTCTGCTGTACATTGAGCCACCGCTGTTCTGTGTAGCACACCTCTCATAAATTGGAAGTTAGAACAGTTTATCATTGCTGAATGCCCCTAGAGAAACAAAAACACGGAACGAAAAGATACAACGCTGAACAGGTGCAATGAGATGCGAACAGCTGAGTCAGAACCTGGTGTCTTTTTTTTTTTTTTTTTTTTTTCCCTTTTATTTTTTAATTCCCTTAAAGAGATAGGCAAGGCGGGTACGGTCAGAGCTGATACCATCAGAGGAGCCTTCCTGTCTCTGGAGATCAACAGAGCATTCTCCCAAAGAAAACTGCACCTTCCCTGGGAATTTACTGCTTCACAGCAAAAATTCGGAAAGCATTTCCGTCTGAAGGATTCTTCAAGCTGGAGAAAAAAAGAAAAACAAAAAACATGTAATGAAGCAAATGCAGGCACTGCAGGACCCAAAGTGCAATAGACCTATAGGCAACTCCAAATTTCTTTGGGGTGCACTGCTTCAGCACGCTGGCTCTGTGCTGATGTGGCCCTACCAGGAGCAGGAAAAAGATAGAAGATGAAAAAGAAGAGGAACAAATCCACAAGTTCGCCTTTGTTTTACATTTTCAATCCAAATCTACAGTGCTAATGCCAACAAAAGGAACTGGGAAAAAACAGCCTCTCTTACAGTGCTAGCTTTTATCCAAGGAACACTGTGCACCCTTATGCAGAGATTCAGGCATAAAGAGAAACGTGTTTTCCTAAAAAACAGTTGTCAAATAGGCTAGCAGATTCCCAGGGCCTGTCTGGCCCATCTCCTGGTGCTGGCAATAGGAGTAGTTAAATGACGATAAATATGGATATTCGTTTTCAAACTGCAAAGGTGTCCCCAACAGCTCTGACTCCGAGCTGCTGGGGTTGGCTGCGTGCATGGGGGCAAGGGGTTGTTTCTATTCCCAGCCCTTGTTTCTTCAGCCTTGCTGGGCTGCAAAACCCCAGGAAAAGGGCAAAATTTCATATTCATGCAAAATAAACATTCCAACAAAGGTAAAGACTCAGTAAATCTTAAAGGCAACCTTTTCCCATGCCTGTTTGGGTATGTATCTTTACCAAAGGTTATTTCCTGTGTCCTAAAGGATAAGGTTTTCACCTTGATCTTTGAAAAGCTCTTTCACTGTCCGGTGGATCTCACAGCAAGAAGGTGCTCCTTATTGCTGAGTGTAAATAACACTTTCTAAATCTTCATGCTCATCCTTGCTGCGAGAATGTCTTTGGTTTCCCTCACCTCCTAGCTCAGCACCTGGTGCTCATATTGCATGTCACTGCTAGCAGTAGAGTTTATTCTTAGCTAGGGCAGAGTTTGCCATCCAAGTAAAACGTTGCCTGTTAGTATAAAAGGTAAGGTAAATGAAAGCAAGACAGAGATAGAAGAAAACTCATATGAACAGGAAGTTTTGTCACCTAAATCCAATCTATGTAATTGCAAATCACAGAACTGCAAAATACTGACCTGGACAGATCTATAAAGAAGCCCATATTTAATGCCTATATCTTTCCTGTCTGAGTCTGTTTTTATTTTCTGAGATGCTGTACAACATGCTGGGATATCCATTATCAGAATAAAGACAGCAAACTTGTTTGGATTTCTTATGGTGTATTATAGAAGAGAAACTACATAGAGCAGACAGAGACACATTAGTTGTGACCAAACCCCCCCATAATGGTACGAAATTCTATGTTTGCAAAGATAGGTCTGAGAAATCAGTACCATCACACCAATAATTGAAAAAATGCATCACAGGCTGAAACAGAAGCTTCAAATTAAAAAGGACTGAATGAGCTGTGACTTGATCATTGCAATCATCTGGAGGTGCAGGATTTTGGAAGCACTGATTTGCAATTCTTCACTGAACCCAGCAAGATCGGCCCAAAAGAAACTACCAAAATACATGGACTCGTTCTGTAGTAAAATAAAACAAGGCTTAACAATGTTTCACACCAATCTAAAAGCAGCTCCTCACTTGTGGAAGGTAAGAGCAGGGCAACACGCTCTATTTGTTTGGGTCTCAAAATTCACAGTGACACTGTTAAGTCACATATTTCCAATCCACCAGCCTTTGTAGCTGATATCTGCTGACTTTGACATACAACTGAACACACAGCCGAGAATAAGAGAAAAGTACAAAGAAAAAAATCCCACCTCTCAGACTGGACTCCATTCTTTAAGGAGCCAACATAACTTTTCTTCTTTTCTACAGGCATCACGTCCACAAAACCACCTCTTTCATCTTGAATGACTCCTGCATGCACTGCGGTTTTGCAGATACTGGAACTCTGAAAAACATTTGATTATTTTGACTTACAAACTGTCTATATTTCATATCTGGAGATTTAGTGTCTCTATAAACACCAAGGAAAACCAGGGAATAAAAAATAAATAAATAAATAGAAAGAGTGAAAAAGCTATGAAACAATTCTGTTCTTCTTATGGACAATGTAGGGATAAAAGATGTCATGGACCAGATCTTGCGGGTATGTCACAAGCCCCGGCTGTAAGAAGATCCACCACCACCACAGAGGACCAGCAGCCTTTCCAGAACTCCTGCCTGTGGTGGAGCTGCGCCTGGGAGATTATCCAGGGCCAAAGCTGAATTGAGGACAACTTTCCAGCCAGCCACTCTTGGGTCTGCACCAGAAAAACCGCTGCGGTGAAACTCTTTGCTAGTGACCAGCCACCTCAGCAAAGTTTATTCACCCGGTTGCCTGAAAAGCAGATGCTTTTCCTGAATTAAGGTAAATGACCACCAATTATCCGGGACAGTTCACATCCTTCTTTCTAGGAAAAACAGAAGGGCTGCACCCATCGAGTGGTGTAGTTTTTGGACGGGCGTTACCCCATAAGACAACACCAGGTATGGAAGGAGATTAACACTTCTGAAAAGACTACAGCTTCTCTACTGCACATCACGCCGTTCCCTGCTCTCCAAGATGTGCAGAGTCAGGCGAGCTGGAGGAACATGAAACACTAGCAACTGATGACTAAGCTCCCAAAGCATCCAGAAAAGAGCAAATGCAGAGAACGCTTCGGCATAGTATAAACTTGGCCATCGAGTCTCTAGAGGATTTACATACAGCAAGCTGGAATTAAAAAAAAAAAAAAAAAAAAAAAAAAAGGCAAAAACCAGCTTTGCACAGGGAACAGCAGCGGGTGAAAATCCCAGCCCCATAAACTCCCTGATCACTAAAAATCAAAGTACCACAAAACCGGTGCCAAGGGCAAACGTTCCCGTAGCGTACGTACAATACAGATCGTGCTGTTTCATTCTCGCAGCCATATATGGCAGGTTTGCCTTGTCCCCTATATATTTATCACTTTGGTCAGCCTATCTCTTGGCAGCCCTCTGAGTTTCGAGTGCCAATTTGGTATTTTGCTTCTATATATGGTCAAGGGAGCAAGAGAACACTGCGTTTGGAAGATATGCTGCAAATTCACCCTAGTATGCAGTGGGAAATCTGTAAATCTAAAATAGGCTCATAAAATTAAACTGTCCTGAATCAATTTGCAACACTCTCCACTGGGAGACACCCTAAACAATGTTCTGTTCAATGTGTTCCTGTTTTTTTTTCCCAGGACTTGCTGTTCTGCCTCTGACTCAAAGCTTTGACCAACAGGCTTTTTGTTACCTTACCCAAACCTCCTTTTATCACCCTGTTGGATTACAGCCCTCTTATCTCCCAGGCCAGGCATTGCTTTGATGAACTGATTGCAGAGCTTTTGGAAGATGAGCCATTACAAGAATAAGGCCTTCCCCCCCAAATTCAGAAGCAGGATGGCTGTACGGACAATGCAACGGCTTTCCATGGCGTAGCCCCTTGGGACGCTCCGAGAGCGTTTCCTGACAAAGCGGACTCAGAGACATACACCATAAAATGACAATACTTTTAGAGCGGGCCATTAGCAATAGTTTGTGACTATGAGCTTAATCACCCATAATTTCCTCGTTAGTGTGACTGGTTTAAGCACTAAGTTGGTATCTCCTGAGAGCGGAGCCACCCCACTTGGTTCCCTCTGGTGATAAACGCCTGCCTCGTTACGTAGGTGATCTATCCTTCTACAACTAATTGCCGCACAACTGTGGATAAAAGCCCTTATCTCATTTTCTCTCCCAGCTCCACCGGGCTGCTGAGCAGGGATGGGGACAGGTTTCCCTTGCAGTCTTGTGTCACACTAGGAGCCAGGCAGAGTCACAAATGACAGCGTCTGGTGAAACTTAAAAGCTCTTTTACAGCCTTGATAAAGACCCCGGGGGTTCACACAGCTCCAGCATCCCCCCAGAACTGGTCCTGTCCACATTAGCAGGAGCTGAGTTTTAGTTCCTAGGCACAATCATGCATTCATAGAATTTTTTTTATCCCTCCCCATTTACATGGCAGTGTAAAGAACCTTGCTGCAATGTGCCACCAGGGAAAAGAGGCAACAAATTTTCTGTTCCCCAGCCAGCTGCTTCTCGCTACTAATTTCAGAACCGGGACGATGCTGGATATGTTCACACACACCCCCCCCTCTGTGCCCTCCCTATGCCACTTCAATCTGCAAACCCTGCATGCAGGCAGCAAGTCTGTTCTCACCAAAGAATAATGCCATTCAATGGAAAGACCTGGGATTTGGGCATCAACTTCCCAGAGCGTATTTTCTTGCATTTTGTTCATTTATCCCAAAATTTAAGGCTCCTCTATGTCCCTGTTCCACAGCCTTACTAATTTCACCACAAACAATTTCCAACACTGCTTTTTAAAGCAAAGGCTGCCAATATCTCTTTGCGCTTTAAGCCACCAGGAGTACCCAGGAGATAATCTTATAAACACATAATCCAAGATAATTTTATAATGATGAGTTAAAAAAAAAACCAATCAGAAAGCATTTAAAGTGGGTAAAAATCCCTTAATGCAAACAGAGGTAGTGGCTCCTATGCCCCCTGAATAAAAATCAGGATTACCCCACAAAAACTGTCAATTGTTCATGTCACAGCTTTGTTCTTTGTGGCAAAACAAACTTTCACACACCTTCCTGGGATCATGTAAATGTGAATGCTATCTCAGGCCAGAAGCACAGTGCATCAGGTCATAACACAGACTAGCCAAGTGTTTTTGTCATCACAGCTTGGACTACCAACTCCTTACCTGCCAAAGCATTTAGCAAATGGATATTTTGGAGAGGGTGCTAAAAGGCTAGAGGGCACCTTGCAGGGAGTGCAGGCTGGAAATGGGGCAAAAGGCTTCATTTTCTTTTAGATAACTTATTTAAGAAGACACAGTTGGAGCACAAGTCCCCCCAGGGCCATGACGATGCCACTCTAGACACGAAGCCAAAGAGCCCTCCCAGAAGACTAGTACTTCTCTCATCCAGCTTATTGCCAGCTTTAATTATTCCTCAGCCGCAGGCTCACGATAATTCACAGCATCCCCTCCTGGAGAACGTCCCGCAGAGCCCACGCTCCCTTGGAAAAGCCTTTGCCCAAATTCTCCCCGCACGGCACACGTGTTTCCAAACTCTTTTTTTTTTCCCCAGCTGGTTTCACCTGCTTTGCTATCAACCTTGCACTCTTCTAAAAACCTAAACATTTTCCTTATTACACCCACATCACCCTATTAGTACAGTAGCCCAGAAAAATGTTAACCAAACCCTCTAGGAAGTGGCCAAATATTTTTTTTTTTTTTTCCTATTTTATTTTTCTCCCAAATCACAGTCCACGCTGCCATTTATGAAACAATACCCAGAGGGTACGGTAGGAAATGGAGCTTGCGATTCATTAGAGGACACTATTCATTAGAGGACACTAATCCTTTTGCGTCAGTACAAATCAGGAAACAATGCCAGCCCGGCATGCTGGTCCTCGCCTAATACCCTGGTAATCGCAGGCCCCATTCGGGGGTAATCTGAGGTAGTTTCATCCTCATAAAAGAGAAAAAACTACTTCCCATTTCCTGCAGGTCAGAGCATGCACTGGGGCAGGTACCGTAGGGTGGCAGCTGCCTGATAAATTTGCATGTAAGCTAGTCTGGGCTAACCTGTTTGTGCAGCTCTACCTTTGAAAAAATCAGTTTCAATAGGGTTTTTTTTTAAATTGCTTTCAAAATTTCTTGCCCCCCATTATTGTATGATTTCTACAGGAGGTCCACACTGATCCCAATCTGGGGGTCCACAATCTACCAGTTGCTTCCCCCAGACCTTCAGAAAGCACATTCCTACACACCAGCCAGGGAGCTGGCATTTCTAAACACACTCTGCAATGGAGAGAAAAAAAAAAAAAAAAAAGAAACAAAAAGTCAAGAAACCTACCAAAAATTGCCTATTGAAATCCAGAGCATGTGTCATTTCCCAACACACTATCCAATTGAGATAAAAAAAAAAAAAAAAAGAAAGAAAAAGAGAAAAAAGAAAATGAAGAGACACCCGCAAATAGAAAAACATTGAAACCCAGTTTTTAGAGGCCTAATATTAAAATATTTCAAAAAAAATGACTCTCTGCCTATTTTTAGCATCAAGTCTCTGCTCATCCCTGTGAGCAGAGTTTAGAAAAACAAACCAACAAAACCAACTCACACGCTTTCTTTCCACTGCTCTGTGCTGTGTCCCGGCTGCTCAAAAATGCTCTTCAACTCCCAGAAAGAGGAGGACAAGGGAGGGGGAAGAAGGCCTCTTTTTGCCAACTATATAGCATGACCATATATAATAAAAGCCCTTTGATGCTCATCTATAGATCCCAAAACACTTTGCAAAGGCAGGTAAGCACTACCACCATTTCACAGCCAGAGCCCTGAAGGCACACAGCAGTTAAGTGACCTGCCCAAGTCCATAAGAATAAGTCAGTGTCGGAGAGTGGAAGGGCTCCCCAAGCCCACTGACCCCAACCTGGTGTCGTAGCTGCTGGTGCTACTTCTTCCTCCATCCACATTTACCCCATCCCCACATCGCAACAGTGATGGAGATTTTGACTGCCTTCCCTAAATGGCAGAGTATGACCCCGGCTCTGCGATACAGACATTGTGATACACAGGGTCATCGGGGAAAGGAGCATACTCACATCTGCATAGACGTTTGTGCCAAACACCGGCGCCCAGTAGGAGGGCTCGTCTTTACAGTGGGCTGGACAATAAATCCTAGAAAACAATTTATTCATGTTTATTCTCTATAGCAAGGCTCAACAGGAAAGCAAGCTGCATTCTTGGGACATTTCAAGTGCCTGCATCTGGTCTGCAGGTGGCAACAGTGAATTTAATTATTTGTTCCCCTCAGATGACATTTGGTAGTTACTGCGGAACTGCAAATAGAAGCCTTTAGACCAGTAGAAGAGGGATTGGTCTTTTATGACATTTTCAAAGGGGAGTACTTATGTTTTTGCACAATGCTTTTCATGTAACTATTTGCACATGTTTGTGCCCCCCCCCCCCCGCCCTGCCACGACTTACACCTGCATGAAGCAGCCTTCTAGAACAAACTTCTTCCATGTTTTAAGCTGGAAAGGAAAACCACATCCAAAACCCAGCAAGTGCAGGGGAATAAAGACAGAGCACGAAGTCGCATGCTCACCCGTAGGGGTGTGCTGAAACGGCATCACGTAGCCCGACTTATATTTTACTGAAGCAGTCCGAAATCTTTTCCACCCAGCAAAAACATGGTGGCAGGAGGAAATACGCCATTCCCAGCCTTCTCCCCTCCAGTTCCTCTGGTCAAGTCAGCTCTGTTCCTGCTAACCCTCTGATTTGGGGATCTCAGCACCCTCCCTGCCCAGAGCAGAGCGGGTTTAAGGTGAACGTAAGGGCTCGTGGCACGCAGTTACCTTGGGCAGTGGCTCGCTGGTTTTTTGAACTGGCACAGCTCAGCTACAGTAGTATAGCAATCCAGCGTCTGTGCTGCAGAAATAAGTAGGGAAAGGCAAATTATTAGACCTAATAGCTCAGGCAGCTGCGGAAAACACACTGGGGAGTGCGCTGAGGGCACCAGGAGGAAAGCGGCTCGCTCCTTCACCAGCACCGTGCAGCCAGGGCAGGGCCGAGCAGCTCTCCAGCAGAAATCCTGCTCCTGTCCTACCACGTGGCCTTAAAAAGGTCACAGCTTTCAAAAGAGAAAAGCAGCCGATCCACAAGACGGTGCAGTTTTCCTACAGTTCCGGACGTGGAGTCCAAATAACCTGACAGCTATAGTTTTTCCTGAAAGTGGCTCAAGTGGATCTAACCAAAATGATGATTATATGGTGGAGGAGGAGGAATTATTCAAAGATATTCAGAGAGTGGGAATTGTTTAAAAAGTAGGACTCCACAGTATTTATTTATACACTGTTCATAAATATGACGACTCACTGTTATAAACTGATTTCATATGTATTATGTGTTTCATTATACTATTGCACTGTTATATTAGGTACTTTTTTTTTTTTTTATAGTGTTCACTTAGACTGAGGCCTTCACACAGGGATGGCTCATCTTCCATCACCTTATTGTCAGCAGCTTGTGACACTGCAGCTAACGTGTGGACCCGACCCAACCAAGATCCACCACCAGATGCTCCTGGAAATGGCCCGTTATCACCTTTTTCTGTACCTTCCTCTTAGATCCCCACAGAAAAATGAGGTGGTTGATGGTGCAATTGAAAAAGAGCACTGTAAGGAATGACGCTTTCAAGTACCCCATAAAATTCTAGCAACGATGGTTTCTTCTCAACTTTTAAAACTTACTTGTGACTTTGGAAACCATGAATGCATTTGAAGGCTTACTTTTCCTGCAAAACAAGCAAACGAAAACATTTATTAAAAAAATAAGCAGATGAGAATTACTTGAATCACTATGCCTACATATGAGTAACAAAGACGACTGAACACCTGCATATACTTAAAGCGAATACAAGAACTTTTTCATAAAGGTAGTACCTAAAAGACTCCACGCCGTTCCTGGTAGACTTCACAAAAGCCGGTGTCCTCCCCTTCCTCGTGATATCAACCAGTCCTCCTTTATTGTCCAGGATGCCGTAATGAATTGCAGCACGACATATGCTCGATGACTGACGAGAGTACAAATACAAATAGTATGTGAAATAAATCTCATTCACAGAGCAACGCTGACCAACCGCTGTGCAAAAAATGAAGAAGAAATGAAACCACCACCAAAGTTCCAAATGGAAAATAAGCTGAGTACACTCCTTTGGAATCTGGTTGTTAAGTCTTACTCTCCCAACACAGCCTTATTCTTCTGTTATTATTATTATTTTAAGCACTGCCTGGTTGAATGGCAAACTTTTTTTAAGTAACAAAACCGTACATTTAGATACAATTTAGAAAAAAAGCAGTATTGGAAATTAACAACCAGTATGAAATATTTCCAGTTCTCAACAAAATATTCAAACCCAAAATATTTCTGCTGAAACCACTTGGAGGAGGCAGCTGTCTGCAATCACAGAAGTTGCAGGGCAAATATGTATCATGGGCGATGCAGTCATGCACCAACAGTGAGAATGGGGAAAGCAAACATGCTTTTACACAAAACCCCTTTTATCTTCAAGCTTTCTTCACCCCAAAAGTAGTTTTGATGGGAAAACAGTGCCATGCTTTCTATAAATATCTTGCTAATTCAAGATCCAGCAAATCAGCCCAAAATATTATTTAGTTACAACATTTAACGGTGTTTTTTGTATAAAGTTTCTGCTCAGCATGACAGCTGCCCACACGAAAGAAGAGATCTTTGTAAGAGCTGTCTGTTGATCCCTGTTCCTCACTTTCCATGGGTTTCATTGCATATTAAGGGCATTCATGATAAAATCATGTCTGGAATCCCTTTGCCTTTCCAGACTGCTTCTTTTTTTCATCACTAAGGTGAGGAAAATACAGATAATCTTTATTAGCACCCTTTTACAGCACCACAACTGAAGAATACAAAAAGCCAAATTACACTAGAATTGTTGGCATTTCCCATTTCTGTTATTACCACTAACTCCCCACAAATTACATCTATGAACTATTAAAAGGTACTTACACTCTCATAATAAAATGTTCCAAAGATCTTTCCCTTACTGTACAAGCAGCCAGCTGGGCACAAATACCTAGTAAAGATACATATCTTTGAGGGTGGCGAAAAAACAATTCAAGAAAAACAGACTTTCACTCTATTTCATTTAATAGTCATTCCATTCATTTCACGTAACTCCTCCATTTAAAAACAAGATTGCAAAATAGCTACTTTTTAAAACAGTTTCTCCACCCTCCTTAAAAGCCCAACCAATATTTAGATTCTGTGGATTTGGTTTTTCTCCAAGTGATAAACTGTCCCGTTCTTTGCAGAAACCTTAACCAGAAGTTCTTGACTGGCTGGGAGGGAACAAGCCATGAATTATTGGTCTGGCTTGGACAGTGGTGGAATGCATGAAAAAGGCTCAAAAATTACTTTGCCAAAATTTATTAAATTACTTCGGACACCCAAAACTGTGGGTCATCATGGCTGAGTAAAATAAACTGAGTCACCTTATTGCTAGGCTTGGCTGAAGGCTTTGTATTAAGAGAAATTAAGGCTTTTTAAAAAAAAAAAAAAAGATCTACCTAGTCACAAAAACCACATAGCATAGCCTATGTTTGCGAGTACTGGAGAATTTTTAGGCCACTTTTTCCCGCAGCGCTCCAAGAGGTATCAATAAAACACTACCTGTTGCATGTTGAGCCTCTGCATTTGTCTCTCATCTTGGTTTCACAGGTAATGACTTGTGCTGAGGAGAAAAAAAAAAAAAAAATTAGTATTTTAAAAAGAAAAGGGACTGCCACAGCCTGCTCTTGAGCTACGGAGATGAGCAACGGCCATGCATCTTTCCTGGAGGTCTTTGGTTGCAGGAAGATAAAAATCTTATCACAGAGCAACCCAGCCTAGAGCAGTTGGTGCCTCTTTAGCCCTTCACCCAAGACAGGTGTCTTTGGAAATATTAGCAAAGAAGAAACATCTGACAGCTGAAGGCTTTGATTTACAGCCTGAGGTCTGCAGCCAGAGCTCTCATTCTCCATTTAATTACAGACTCTCAAGATGCTGGTAGATAAACTTGAAAAGGATGCATTGGCTTGCCTCACCTTGTTTTTACAATAAGTCTCTTTTAATTAACAGCAATTAGAGAACAACTGAGGAAGTACTACCAGCTCCACAAATAACTTCAGAAATCTTCCCAAGGAAAAAATAAAAAGGAAACAAACTGAAAAACCCAGAAAAGCTGCAAGGGGATAACTGCTGAGTGAGGAGTATTTTAAATGGGAAATAGAACCAATATTTCCTAAATTGATTACGGATTAGGGGACCTTCGGTCTTCATCGGTACTCCCTTAAGATGGCTTAAAAGCCCAAACAACTACTGCCGATTGACGTGCAGAAGGCACAAGTGGCTTTTGAAAGGTTTGCTCCCTGCTTCTGTCAGGCTTCTGCTAGAATTAACAGCGAATTTTCACACAGGTTACCTCCCCCTCCACTCAAACATCCTCCCAGTTATTTTTTCCCCGAGCCTTCTCATCGCTTTCCACACCTTTTCCCATAAAGGCACTTTAAAACTTACAGGACCTGAAAAAGAAAGAGACCATCTTACTCATGTAGGAGTCTGGGATGATTTTCTTGGGTTTGCTGGGTTTGTTTTCTGGAGGATGGAACCGCACCGGCTTTTGCTCTGCCACCTGCGAAATCTCCACTTCATTAGTCTCCTCCGTCTCAGTGATGACGGGATCTTCGTAACGGTAATCTTGGTAGAAGAGGGGATTAAAAATAATTACAATGTGTTTGCATTGATCGGGAAGTCAGACAGGTTCAGAATTTGAGGGAGGCAATTGGGTTTGATGAGGATCTGGTTTTAAATAGCTGGAAACTCCCAAATGCCAGCGAAAGGCAACGCAGGGCTATCGCCAGGGCAGGTGTGGCACCAGGAGGGCAGATCTTCTCCTCTCCCGCTTCTCCGCGCATCAAGTGGCATTTAGAGCATCTTACAATAAAGGTTTGAGATGAACCCTGCTAATCAGCGATATAAAGTGCTGACATTTCATTTCCCGTTTCCCATACAGCTCTTTTTTCCCTGCAGGAAAACACAAATTTGCTGAAGGGCTCGCACAAAGAGGGCCCTCGTATTTGGGAAGGCAGCTGAAACCTCTCCTCCTCCCACCTGGGTTTGCTTTTCCAAACCATCCCACCAGCACGGCTTCAGCCGATCCTGCGGTAAAGCCCGGGTCCTGCTACAGTGTGGTCCCGATTTCAGCGGGTTTATCCCTCACTTTACCTCCGCCGGAGAAACAAGCTACCTGCTGTTGCAGCCGGGCAAAGGGATTTGGGAGACTGTGCCAGCAAAATTTATTCCGCTTGGCTGGTCCTACCCGAAACCCTGCACTGCTTTCGTCCTCAGTACCTGGGAGAGGAACGATGCAAACAAAGGGATAATGGACGGTGGCTCCAAAAAGGTTTTCTGCCTCTCGCTATACCACCGGGACATCCCCCCTCCTCTCCCCCCTGCAGCCCACCCGCACCCTGGGGTCTTCCCCCCAAACCCTGCAGGCTAAAAATGATAAATGCAACATTGCAGCAAAACAAGCCTCTGCTTTGGGCAAGTCTCCAGGGAACCTGCCTGTTTCCAAAAGCCCGGTTCTCTGTGGAGCAAAACACGTGGGAGAAGAAGGCAGCCCTCAACGTGTGATCCCAGAAAATCCTGCATGCTAGCAGGGTAGCGCTGCTTCGCATTAATATTTTTCACTCTGTTGACCTCTATTCCGAGAAAACTCCACAGATCAGGAAAAACCGTCCACGATCCCCTCCTCTTCTCCAGGAGGCAGGAATCACCGTATTCGTTTCGCAGCCGTGCAAACCAAGGTGGGGAGAGAGGGAAACGCTCCGTCCCTGGCCCCTGGAGGAGTGGGGCAGGCGGCCAAGCTCTGCCCACCCACATCGCCTCTGGTAAGCGCTGGAGAACATTCCCTACCCAAACAAACCCCGCGAGGACAGGATCGCTCCCTCCTGCAGCCTGCCAACAACTCAAAATCCCGCTGGAGCTCCCGAGCCAAACCCGTGTAAGCTCAGAGCAGTTTTCCCCCACCCCCCCAACCCCAATCCGAGCGCTCACTCTGGTTTTCACTGGGGAAAACTCCAGATTTTAAGCAGTTGAGGGCTTTTCCCTTTCAGCAGCGGCCACCGATTTATGGCCTGTCGTGATGTCGAAATAGTAAGGACGGCTAATTAAAAGGCGCATAAAGCTGCGGCTGCTTCGAATTAAAAGTTTCCAGACATAAGTTTGCTCCAGCCTTTTCCCCCCCACCATGCACCTTTGTAGCAGAGGTTGTTCTGGCAGCCTCCTCCATAGCTCGGCGGGCATTCTGAGCAGGGACGGCCGGTCTTATACGGGGCTTCTCCGATCCAGTTACCCCTGCAAGCACAGGAGCAATTTACACCCATCAGACACCCAAACACCCATCCAAGCCCCCGAGACCGCCTGGCCCTAAGGGAATGGGGAAAACGGGTGTTTCTGCTTTGCTCGTCCTTGGACGAGGGGGCTGTAAATGGGGAAAAGGCGGTCTGTCCCCAACTCTTTCCATCCCGGTGCTGCCGGTCATTCTCCTCCATCTGCCTGACACTTGCCTTCACCTCTCTGGGCCATCAGAGCCAGGAGTCTCCCACCATTTTCCGCAAAACCCCCCAGGCAGCTGCATGGGACAGGCTGGAGCACAGCTCTTACCAATTTAAAAGCTGCTCCGTTTTCCATTTGAAACCATTTCCAAAGAGAAAAACACCAGAAATACACGGACCCTCACACGCCAGATCATCTGGGGAGCAGAACGGGGCTTTGCGCTCTCTCCTCGCTCAACCCAGCCATCCTCAAATCCCCAGTTTTGCTTCCGAAGCTGCAGAAACGTCGTCCTGGCCCAGAGCAACTGGGCAAAGACTAAACAACCAGCCTAGGCAAGCCTTGTAAGAAAAACGTTCCTCCTCATTTCACCTCCAAGATGACATTTTTAGAGTTTTACTTAAATAAATGGTGCGCAATATCGCTTTTGCATTAAACTTCTGTATAAATACTGCAATCTTATGTAAACAGTCAGTGGTGAGGCTGATCTTGTAGGTCCTTTCCAACCTAAATGATTCTATGAAATCAATGGATTATTGCATTTTCCACAAGGAACTACCCAGAAAAAAAAAAAAAGCCCTTTTTGGCACTCCATACTGCAAACTTTAGGGGCTCGAAGGAGCCAGAGTTCAGCCCATGGCTACGAACCCTTGGGTTATTGCTCTTTCAGCTGTCTCCACCTATAAGGCTAGATGAGGACAATGCACACTGATGCCAGAGAGAAAAGATTAAGCAGAAACTGCAGAAATAGAGTATTTTTCCATCCAGCAGCCCTGAATGGATGACGTGCACATAGCCCAGCCTGCTGCGGCAGCTCCATGGGCGATGGTGTGATCCCTCGCGAGGGGCAGGTTATTAAATCCCACCAAAGCACAGTGTGCTCGGTATCTAACATGGGGAGGGGGGCTTCGACAACCCACCCGGAGAGCTCTGCCCGGATCATGCCGTGAGCTGCCAGCTCTACGTGCCCGCACACCTTTTTTTCTCTGCATTATTCTGCCCTATGATCTTCAGAAGTCAGATGCTCTCCAAGCCACTCCATTTGTATATAGCGATTTCCCTATTCCATTCTGGTTTTAAGTTTTAAATTGCCAAGGACTTGGAGTAGGAACGTTTCTCCTATTAGCCATTAAAGCAGAAAATATTAATTGCCATTGCCAGGGAGGAAACTTCTCCTAGGTGTAGAGTAGTCAAGAAAGGTGATTTTCATTTTGAAAATTAATCAAACCATCGAGCTAGCTAAATCTTGACTGATGCAGTTATTTCACTTTTTTTTTTTTTTTTTTTAAGCCATGGGGAGCTCATCGGGTCTGAGATTTCTCTCTCTGCAGCTCCTTGCAGCGGGCCCCAGCTCGCTTCACTTCCACCAGCGACCGTTGCAGGGCTGGCTCCGCACGAAGCAGATTTCCGAGGGGAAGGGGAGCGAAAAACGCCTTTCGATACGGCAGCCTACCTGCAGCAGCGTTGAGCGGTGTTAATCGCCCCCGCATCCCCCCTCCCACCCTCCGAGCAGCAGAGTGAGCGAGCCTGGCTCAGCAGCGCACGCCAGCTCCGGCCTGGCCATCTCCTGCTCCTCCTTCCCATGGCAGGAACATCAAAGCTCCGGCCTGGCCCCAGCCCCTCATTCAGTTTTCCAGGCAATGCTCAGAAATCTTGAACCTGCACTAACATCGAAAAGAGAAAATTTAAAGCCACAACCACCAGTCTAGACTGCCTGAAATCTCTTCCCCAGATCCTGGGCTAGTTAAGCAAGCTGCCAGTTTTGGGAAAGCTGGAGAGAGCCCAGCTCCTCTGCCTTACTTTGGCGAGTAGTTGCAGACCAGGTAGACAGCATTCTCCCAGATTTCTCCCCAGACGTTCATCTGCTTGCAGACGTTCACGGCGCAGCCGATTTTGTTCGTCGTGGCCCAGACTATCTGCAAGTGGAACGCGGTTACTACAAATGAGCAAGGTACCCCTCCGCGGGCACGCGTTGCGGTGTGGGGTGCAGAGAGTAGAGGTATCAAAGCACTTTGTCTCCTTCACCTGGGTGTAATGTGTGCACATGGGGCCGGTGCATTTCTCTGGGCACCATGGGTTGCACTCGTGGGGGTACGGGTACGTGTAGTCTTTAACTTCGTCATACCAAGACTGGACGTGGAAAGCTGGAGACCGATACCTGCAGGAACAAAGACAGTTTAAATCACAGAGCTCTGGTCAAAGTTTTCAAACAAAACCCGTAGCCTCCTGCCATGTTGTAGGCGCAGATTTTTTTTCAATACCAGTTTTACTAATTTTTAAATAAAAGTTTCTTAAGGCAAGTTGCATTCGTTGAGAAGGTGTTGCTTAAAGAACCCAGTAACATGGTCTAAAGAACAGGAAAAAAAAAAAAAACAAACCCTCATTGAAAATGTTAAATATGATTTTTCCCCTAAGATTCACAGCCCGGTCTGACTTTCTGTATTATTTATAGGTTTGACATGCCCTTCAAGTGCCGCTGACCTGAAATGTCCTCCTGACTTTTCCACACAACTACAAAAAACTTCTAGTTTGGCGGAAAGTTGTATTTTGAAAGTAAACAGAAGTTAAGGTTTGCCAAACATCTTAAACCAAAAGCCATCGTGTACCTATTTCACCACCAGGCAATTTGCTAAATCTGGAAGGACTCTAGCAGTTAATACCATAAGACCTTTGAAAGCGAGTGGGCTTTTTTCATGCTCACATTGCGCCCAGAGTTAGTGCAGAATAGTTGGTGCACTGCACATGTACCCAACTTTTTATTGCAGCAATTTCCCTCTGCACCAAGCCCCAACGTATGCCGCGTGTACTTTGTGCAAGCTACGCAGCAGATATTGCGCTCTGTGGCATGGCTGAGGCTACTTGTGCTGTTTGGGGGAACACAAATGGTGTTAAAACTACCTATAGAAACTCACAGGCGTTTTGCGTGCTACGTACACAGCGAGCAAACAGAGCAACCTGCAAATTTGGTATCAGAGCAGCACTTCAAAGGCACTGCTTTTTATTGCTTTCAACAGCTCACATGAAGCAAGCGGCCAGAAATATAAATGATATCATTACCAACTGGAGTTTGGTCTTTTAGCCAACTCTTCATTAAAAATCATTCATTAGAAGTATTTTAAAAACATTAATCTCATGATGTCATTAAGTGAATACTTTCCGAATCCTATTTTACAGGAGAGGAAATTGAGGCAATCAAGTTATGGCCCGTTCCTGAAAAAACTGAGATAAATCTGATTTCTTTTTCCTCTCGGTGACTGCAAAGGGAGCAAGATTGGATCTACCTCCATCAGTAACCCATGGACATCTTGAACGTTTGTAGGAGAGCCAAGAACAGCACGATCTTTTGACTTTGTTTCCAATGGATTAACCACTCTACTTTCCAATCATTATTTAATTCTGCCAATAAAAATGGGCCCAATTTTTATATCGGGCTAATTTCACACTAGCAAATTTCCATTGCTTTCAACCAAGCTCTACCTGATTTACACAAACATAACTGAGCTTCCACCCATTAGGGCTCCTGAGCACGTACAAAATGTTTGCTGTACAAAACAGGTTTAACCTATAACAGGCCTAATGATAGGGGCTTAACAATAAACAAATTTCACCATGAGATGGAGAGGCAAATCCAGTTGGAAGCCTTAACATCAGCATTCCTAACTGGGTCAACAACTCTAGGTTAAAAACTTCCCCAGGAAGTTTAAAAAAAAAAAAAAAAAAAAAAATCTGCATTTCCAGTAAAGTGAAATTAGGAGCTGGCTAAATATTTATGGGAAATACAGCAAGAGATAATTAAGTTCTGAACTAGCAGCTGAGTCCAGACATTGTTCCTGAGAAACTTCAGCTTTCAGACGGTTCTCAGCATGGTGCCAGAAACCCCCCTGAAACAGCAGATTCAGGAGCAGGGCTTAGGACTTCTGTAGCTGTTCTCTTTAAGGAGTAAGAGTGATCTTAAGCAGGTTACAGCTGCATTACCCAGAGATACAGATAAATGGAGTAACCCACATCAATACTGGTTTGCTGGGAACAGTCAGCCGAAGGTGGCTGTGGATGTTATCGCTATAACCATTTCACTGAAGCAACAGCAATTAATGATCCTCTCGGCTTTTCTCCCGTCTCCCCAGTGCTCTACGAAGCATTAACAAGGCAAACCCTTCCAAGTGGTTCTAAAGGAGGCTCCATGAATTGCTCTTTGCAATGAGCTTGGAGCACCTCAACTCTTACCGGCCCCAGTGAACCGCCAAGTTCTGTCCAATGGACCTGATGAGGGCACTAGGCCCATGGTCCCAGATGCACTGCTGAGCCCAAGCGTGGGCTGATCTTTCCAGCTCGTCATCCCAGGTCTTCAGGGTGCGGGGAGAGAAAAGAACAGGTCAATTCATCATCTCAAGCTTATTAGATCAAGAGACTCAACCAAGAGCAGTTAGTGGAGAAAGACTAAATGACAGCCCACCCCTGGCATCTGGCCTGTCTTTGTGAAGCCAGCACGTCTCGGTGATGTCCTCTAACCTAAAAGCAAGTTTGCCAGGACGTCCCCCTGCCATGGAAATGCAGGGCACTAAAGGGTCTATTATTTTTCCACCTTGATGCCATGCTTCTTAGGAGATACTTCGCATAGGTCAGCAGAAGACACACCTGGGAAGACCTTGAGAACCCATCTAAGACTACCCACGCTAAAACACAAGACGGTCTTTGCAGATGTTTTTCTAATCTCTTCAAAAAAAACCCAACCCAAACCATCAAGGATGGAGATCCTAGCACTTCCTCATGACACCTGTTTCTGAGATCTGCAAGAATTCTAACATGTATGAACTGTGATGTAGTTCAGCATGACTTTCCATCTACTGTCTTTACTATCAGGACATTTCCAGGCTTTCCCATGAAGGGAACTCCGACAGTAGATGTGCTCCTGCCCTCCAATACTGACACAGCTGGAGATTTTTGGCCCAACCTCTTAATCAAGGGGTGTGGGTCTGAGTCTCCCGGTCCCATCTCCCCTTCTCCTTCCAGAATAACTGCCAAGTCCACCAATGGATCCAGTCAAATCTAACAGAGGTGGCAAAGTCCCAGAGCTGTTAAGCTAACACCACTCTCACTGAAAGAGGCATCAGGTTAGAAGTGACAAATCCCATTTATGTTCCCCGCTGAGGGAAGGGCATCGGTGTGACATCAGTCCTCATTGAATATCACCCAGCTGTAAGCCAAACGAGAGCTCAAACTCGATACAAAGGCAAATCAGAAAGCAGGCTTCACTGGCTCCACTGCCTAGGAGTGTATTTGTTTTAAAGGCCAGACTTGCCGGACCCAGTAGACAGTACCCTGAATTCATTGTGTAATTACTGACAGCTGCTCTATTCAGAACAGTCCTTAGAGGATAATTTGTTGGGATTAAAATATTACCGCACATTCCTACAAATAAAACCAAAGAGAAGAGAGGTCTTGTAATGTGTCTCCAGCCCATTCACGTGCCAGTGCAAGATTATGTCCTCTTTGGACATTTACCATCACAACCAGCTGGTCTTTCCAAGTCCTGTCGTCTCCACAAGAAAAGGAACTTCTGATCTCAAACATATCAAAGGACCTGTCAGAGCCCGTTTGGAGGACTGGAGGGCATGTAGGCTCTCAAACACACTCAAAAAACAACAAGTGCTCATTCCGAGTAAGTATCTGAAGACAGTCTCGGGCAGTTATAACCGGGATGGGGAGGGGCAGCATGTCCCTGGCTAAGATGACAGGAAAACGCAGTGTCTCCTGGAACTTGGTGTGTCTACGCTATCTTTGTAAGGCAAACATGAGCTCATCTAACTGAGCTAACAGCCCAGACCTCTGAGAACAGCTTATCATTAAGCATGCTCAGCAACCCAAATTCCAACAACATCCCAGAGCTGCTCTGAGCTCATCAGCCTGCCTTTGAACTGACCGGTGGCCAAGAAAATTCATGTCAGTCTGCAAAACTCTGTGCGGACAAAGCTCTGACAGAGGTAATAAAACCATTTTCCGTCTCAGCTCTCCAACTCCTTGAAGGTGTATGAGATCTGACCCACCACACACACATTTCCAAACCTCTGTTCAAGCAGACTATTGCAATTGTGCCTAGACACACAGCTTTTTGTGGTCTCCCACTTTCTGCACTAGGCAATGACCAGCCACAATCCACCTTCCCATCCAACACATAAGCCACAGAAACTCTCCCAAGACATTAGGCGCTGCTCGTGCTTCAGACTTTTTAGCAGAGCGTTATTCCCTGCAGCCTCAAACGCAGAGATGTTCCAAATCTCCTAATTTAATGCAGAGACGTTATGAGCAATAGGCCATTAAATGGAAATTGATGTGAACATATGCATTACATCTTCCTTTGATGCCTACGGATAAAATAAATTAACTCGGACAAAAGATACTCAACAGGCAATTGGGAGCGAGCTACGTCTTTGCATGGCTTTGTGCTTGATGAGTAGAGAAGCTCATTTCTGCAGGCGTCAGATTACAAAGCCATCCCATTTAAATTAGAGCAGTTATTTGCCTCTTGCTTCTCAGACGTGAATGCGGTCAGGAGGCTGGAATTATTTCAGAGCAATAAACATATTAAAAAAGAAGAAAAAAAAAATTATTTCAGACTTTCCCAGCTACACTTGCAAGAGCTCTTTATGCCAATATTCAAAGCAGTATCTAGGAAGACTACTGAAGCCAGAGGGGCAGTGGACACCTATGCTCAAGTGGATATAGAGAAGCCTTCAGGTATGTGTGATTCCAAGTGATTTAGCACATGGACTCTCTTTTTTACTCCTGCAAATTTGTAATGGCCTTTCAAAGTACAGTATACACCGTCTATGTAAAATACATGCATGGCACACACACACTATACTAGAATTTGTAGGTTCAGATTTAATAAGAATATATCCCACAAGGAGGCTACTTACTCAGCCTAACTAGTCTGTAAATCTAACCCCAGACACCTGAATTGTAGTGATCGGGTTACTCACGCATTTTTCTCCATGGCTTAGACTTTTTGCAATACTGGCAATTTACTTTGAAAAGTCGCATGAGAGTCCAGGGCTGACATGTACTGGCAGAAGCTTGGATATGCTTTGCTAACCCACACAGAAATACTATCCCATCCTGACAAGGAAAGTCACTACCCTACGGTTTAGAGGAAGGATGCATACCTTATACATGAAAACAAACTATTTTCCTTCCAGCAATCTGTACTGAGAACAAAATTGTTTTATCCAGCTGTCTTTGAGGCCTCCGCAAGAGGAAAGATTTCTGCCTTTCATCACTGCTGAAAGCCATCTGACTAAGCCATCTTAAAAGGTCACCATGTCTTAAGAACTATTATGGCCTTTTTACTCTGGGTTTATTAACAAGGAGTTTGTTTTGCTCTTGGAGCCCATCCACTGCCCTGACTGCTGTTATAAAGTCCAAACCCACAGTGGAAGTGCCAATCGTGAAGCTGTTCGAGGGGTTAAGGTAATTCTGTATTTGACCAGCTTCATCAGGAGGATGTATGCTGCTTGCTCATTCTCCATTAACACTGAATACCTGCGCTAGCTTTCAATTAATTATGCAAACCCAGCAGCAAAACTGTTTCTTTCTTCATTTCTTCACTCCACTTTACCTTTATCCCATATGTACATAATTCTTGTGATCTCCAGATAAATCATGGGACTCACCGCATTATTGTTTTCTCATTAACAGCCTCCACCAACTAAAGTTCATCCTGTAGTAGGTAAATATGTCCCTTGCCTGGAATATAATAGCTCCCCTTGCCACTTTAGATCACTTAAACATGTCAGATATGGAGCTGGGGGAAAGGACTTTCACAAGGCAGCGTTTGGAGGTCACTGGGCAAGAACAAGTTCTACCTACTTATCCACAAATTAGCACCGCACGTTGCCCGTGACACTCCACACCGGCACCAAAGAAAAAGAGAACTCAAGTTTATCTAGGGTACTAAAGACAGACCATCCTCTTAAACAAGTCCAAAGGAGAAATGTCCTATGCAGAACAAAGGATTAAAGTGAAATTCACGTTCAGAATACACACAGTGTTTCCAAGTAATATTGGGTAAACACGAATACATGAAAGACTGATTATAGCCTTTCCAAGTAGCACCATCTTATACTCAGCGTCTTTCTTCACAGCATATAAGGCCCTTTCATTTCCCCTCAATCGCCCATAAAAACCACTAGAAAAGCACACCGAGCAAAGGCAAATATAAAAGTGTAACCCTGCTGCAAGCGTAAACAGCAGTCAGCCAGTGGACAGCCCGCAACAGCAGCCCTCTCAGATCCTCAAAGCCAACAAAAACACATTTGGCTTTCTCATGCTTTGTGTTTACTTTCTGGAAACTAATCAAGTCACCTCTTTTCTGGCAGTACCTTGCCCACAGGATAACGTGAGAGCCCACTGAGGAAGAGAGATACAAAGCACCGGTCCTTAGAAAGGTGTGCGGTTTCTAACAAAAGTGGGATGAAAGACCAGGGAGGTGAACGCTCCTGGGGACCAACTGATGGACACTTGTCCTTCCTCTCTGTCCTCCGCCCTCCCTTCTCTTTTCCTTTTCCCTACAGTCACAAAAGGCAGGATTTTCCATTTGCAGCATTCATTTCGGCACAGCTGGCAAACAATTTTGTATTACATTTAGTGTGCTTCTCTTTTACCCTTTGAAACATGGTCTTAACAAATCATTAATCATTTAATCTGTCAGCAGGAGGACACAGTTGAAGTCAGACTAGTTTCAGTCATAACTGTGTTTGCACATTGGGAAAAGGCACACACACACACAAAAAATTATTTGCCTACATCATTTTCTGGCCCCGCAATATTTTGATGGCATGTCAAAAATAGCTCAAAGTAGGGTCTCTGGCATCAGGTGAAAAAAACCTATTCATCTGAATTGTTGATGGTAAAGGCATATTTCACACTCATACTTTTAAATTCTCCCTCTGAAGTGGGAGAATACGCTGACCAAACTTTTATTTTGGTTTCTTGAACTATGAAAAGCCAATAGCACTGACCCATCCACCCATGAACTCCCAAAGTCTTTCCAGCTATTTCCAGTGATTGAAATTCTTTGCAGATGAAGCCACATTCCTCAAGCCCAGTTTCTCTAAGGTCCTGAGCAGATTCCCAGCAGCACCACAGATGCTTGGCTCGCATCGATAATCTCTGGTGATCAGTGTACGACAAAAGAGTGGATGTTACCTCCAGCGTTGGGTGGTAACTGATGGCAACCCAAACACTGTCAGAAGTTTCTCTGAGCAGACTGCGGTGTCCTGAAACACCAGTCACAACGGTCTGAAAGCTTTCGCAGGGAGAACGTGGGTTAAACGCTAGGGAAAATTTGATGCTTTTATGACATTAAGGTAATGGAAGAACCTGCTGAGGCAGGCTGTGGAATTACCATCACTGGAGATGCATCCAGGGCTGGGCCAGACGCTAGTTTATGAATAATGGAACCAGTCCTGAAACTATGCAGCGGATGGACTTGATGACCCATTAGTGGCCCTTTCCAACCAAAACAGTTCAACGATCTAATGGATCTTTCACTCTGGAATGAAACTGCTCCAGGAAACCTCTTGAGAAAAACTTACTTTAAAGGAAATTGGCTACACCTCCTGCACCATAAAGAAGATTAAAATAAAGTTAAAAAAAAAAAAGTAATAATAAAGTTAGGTATCAGGAGCTGGACTCACCATGTATTCCATATTAGAGGCCACTGGGTACACTTGACCTCTCAATTTATTGTGGAGCATCAATATCTCCTGTCTGTCTGAGAATAAAATGGCTCTCTTGGATCTGGAGTGAGTTTCCCCATCCTGGTATTTACTCAGAATGCTCTCCAGGTGACTTGAGTTGGGCAAGATAAAGCATTCGGCTGCCTTTGTCAGGAGCAGCACCCATCCAAGAGGAAGGACCCAAGGCAGGGCAGGATTCATGCCTCCTCCTCTACAGCCAGCAGATGCGGAGACAAAGATGATGGCACGTTTTCTTGCGGGGACTCCTGTGGCTCACTGTGGGTCTGGATTTTGGGGAGAAACAGGCAGTCAGAGCAGTGCCAGAAAAGCTCTCAGTGCATATGTCCCCCAGCAATGAAGCCACACAAGCCAGATTTCAGCTTGGAAAAGAGCAGTGCCTGAAGTCTCAGCAATTATCGTTCACCCCAACGAGAGGAAGACCTGAACGCCACCGTAAGTGACGGGAACTCAGTTTATTACACCAGGGAACTCCACCGACATTGCATCGGGAGCGAACGCTACCCAGGCACGGCAGTGGACGCCTTCTCCACCAAAGATGCCAGGGGTGCAGGAGTTGCCCAGCAATGCCCAGCAACTCTGGATAATCCCAGCTCCATCCCTTCACAGGCGGGGAGACATTTGAAGCTATTCGCCCAAAGAGCAGCTGTTAAAGTGAACAGATATGAATAAAAGGGAAAGTAAAATTCCCAGCAAGCCAGATCGCAGAGGTCAGACATCAGCAAGAGCTATTTCGGAGGCCCCTGCTCTGCCAACAGACTCCAGCAGAGCAGCTGCCAGACTCTGTGAAAGCGGCTGTTTATGTGAAATGTCACCGTAACGTCGAACAACCGAAATCCCTGCTGGCGGATGACGCACCGGGGTGTTCTTGCTGACGCATCGCTTTACGGCGGGTGGGAGCACTGCCAGCGATATAAATTATGATAGATTAGGAGAGAAGCCGGAGCACCCAGCCTCCCCCGGCCAGAAGATTAGGTGTTCCCATGCACACTCCATAGCTGTCAGCACTGAGGGCACGGAAAGATGGTCTTGATTTGTCCATCACTGGGGTTGAACGGCTTTGTTTAATCCCCATCCCCTCCCCTGCTCCATGGTGCTCCTGCTCCACCTGCCATTTCCAACCTCCTCCTCCCTTCCTCTCCCCCCCCCCGACTTCCCCATCTAATGAGCCTTGTGCATCTTGGCTGGGTTTATTTAGATCACGAGCTATTCGGTGAAGGAAACGTGTGCTGCTGCGTGGCTCTGCAGCACCTAGTGCTCTTTAGGTGGGTCCTCAGAGCCACAAGTGCAGAATCAATCCATCGGGGCAATAAGCCCTGTTGGGACTGTTGGGACAGACGGTGCAAGCACAGCATCTCTCTCCTTAGGGCTAAATTTTGGAAGAAAGCTTCCTCATCCCTGTCTTCAATGCTAGGTGAGGATCTGGTTTTGACAGCACTTTAAAAGACACGCTGGAAGCATTCCTACGCAGCATCAGAAGACAAACCCCAGATTAGCAGGAATTATTCGAGAAGTTTCAGCCCGGTGACATGGGATTTGGACACACTGAGATTGGACGAGTTGGAAACCATCCAAGGCAGGGAAGTGCCTTCCAGCTCCCAGCTGGAAAAGCTAACGTTCGAGCACAAAGTCCCAAACCCCTCTGTTCCCCAGCCCCAGCACTTCAGCATAGTGGAGGGCAGTGGCAAGCACAGGAGGGGACTCCCAAAAACCTCGGAGGCCGTTGAGAACCCCTGAAAACTTGTTGGCAGTCTACGCCAAAGAGACAAAGTCCCTCTTTGAGGCTTCTTACTCATACTGTGTTAAGGCAGATGAAAACCAGCTGCCCTCAGTCTCTCTCCAGGCAGAGCATTAAGCCTTTGCCTCTGTCGAACAATGCAGGAATGTAATTTGCTCAGGTTAGGTAACGGCTTCTCATTATTCCCTGCTCTACAGAGCAAGTCAAACACACACGCCTTGTCCCCAGCTCCAGGCACACCTGAAAGACAGGACGTTCGGTGGCATCGGGACAAATATTGCTTTAACCTCATCCTCTTCCCAGCCCTGTTTTTTGGCATTCACTTCCCCCCGAGCAGGAGCCCAACTTTCTAACCCAGCTACAGAGGGGTAGGGGAAGCAAAAAGGAGCTGTTGCTTTTGTAGACTGTCTGACCCAAATTCAGGGAACAATTCCTACTTTGAGGCACTTCCCCAAGAGTTTAAAAATAGATGCTCTGCCACAGCCATTTACAATGTGGCCATTTAGCACAAGCAATTTTAACTGCAGCCTGCCCTGTAGGTAGAGCAGGCAGGAACAGACAGCTAATATATGCTGCAGTTGTACCCCTTCATTTGGCCGGGTGCCCTTTGCTAAACAGGAGCCCGTATCCACCACGCATTTAAGGCAAACACTGAACTTACACAAGGGTCAGCTTGAAAAAAAAAAAAAAAAAAAAAATCAGCTGTAACATCTGAAAGCCCAGAAGAGCTGCCCCACTCATGCCTACGCAATGAAGCCAACGCGTCTGGTTTCGGGATCCAGCCAAAACTTTGCAACAGATGGTGCTTTATTCCTCGGGATGTTCTTCCCTGTATCCCCTTTGTGAGCAAGAGGATACTAGTACGTCTCTAAAATTAGGCCACTTTGGCACTATCTTCTTTTTCATTTGGGGCAATGCAGGTCCTTTCCTCGTCTTTGGCTTGAAGCCAGGAGCGCTGAGCATCCAAAGGAAGGATGAAGCGATCAGAGAGGGACGGGGAGCAAAGAACTCCCCAGCCAGATTAATTGAAAACAGCAGAGAGATGCTCACATTTCAGCAAGATCCCATTGATTTCAGATGTCCATCCATCTGCCTGTTTTAATATCCTCATGCCCAGGTGCAACGAAACGCTGGGACATGTGTTAAAGCTCAGCCAGCCCAAGTGCCCTGCAGAGCCTGCGGCTGCATCAGACACTCCTAGTCAGGGAAAATTGAAATTATATTGCCTTGGAGTTGGGATTTGACATTATTCAGAAAAAATTATCACCTGACAGTCAGCTGAGGAAGTCTCTGCTGTTGTTTTCAAGGGTTCAAGAGGAGCATTAGCACAGCCTGCCTTGAAACGCATCAGGCTCTTGATTCTGGTGCCAGGTAAACATCTGGGAGCAATCAGAAACACGTGAGTCAGCAGAAACCCACTCCTTCATATGCTGTAAAGCCTGTCCAAACTGGGGACAAAGGGGAGGCCTTCTTCTGGGGTCTGAGGAAGTTAAAAAGCAGCACCGGACTTTGGAAAAAGATTATTTTTAGAAAGCTATTCCCCCAGCTAATGGATGTTGTCTGCACTTCACGGAAAGCAGAAGAGCTGGTAGCATTTGAAGCATTTGAAGGCTGGCATGTAGCGCTGCCTGCTAAAGCCACATGCAGGCTGACTTCTGTACTTCATTATGTCCTCGCTTCACCTTATTCCTTACGGCTAGTGATCTTTAACTGCCTCCCTGGTAAAGCATAGGAGTAGGTCTCTACTCCTTGGTTATGGATGACATCTGCAGCTAAAATATCCCACGACCTGCGGAGCTTTACATGGAACAAGCTGACAAGGCAGGGAAATGCAAGAGTTAGCATAGCATCTGAAACAGCAAAGCAGAAAGGAGTTAACCTGGGATCGGCTTCCAATCTGGGCAAAGAAATCCAGTTTTAAAGGCACGACATACTGAATGCATTAAAAGCCAGGTCACCTATTTAACCAAGATGCCTGCATTTCAAGCTTTGAAGAATTGCATCGGCTTCAAAAGAAAAATGGGATGACAAGTTCTTTGACGTGGGACGTAACGTCGTCTGCACAGAACACACTATGCATTCAGCATCTCCGAGGCCACGAGCCAAAACATCTGGATCTTCCATCATGATCCACTCCCACAGAACTGAAGTGGGTGAGTTTCTACGCAAAACCACATGGAAAACCCACTGGTAACAGACGCAACACGTGGCGACACTGTGAAATTCCTTTTAGACAGGACTTTAGAGCAGAGTTGCATAAACACAGGTTTCCTGGAGCGGAGTAGGTGTGCCCACGAGTAGTCAGCTATGAGAGACTGCTACAGCATCCCCTGGATATTCTCTATTTGTGCAGAAATCCATTCGTGTACTTACAAACTCCTCCCTTTCATTCAAGATTAATGTTTATTAATCCTGCATGAACCTCTGCAAAGCACACATAAGGGAAGCTCGGACAGTATTGTGCTATTTTATACCATGCAGGCAACTTTTTGGAGAAGTTACTAAAACTGTGCCTTCCTAATAGAGCCATTTCTTGCACACACCCCCACCCCCAAAACCACATTTCAGAAGCAGGGACCCAAACCTTACACTTACCTCGCTGAGTATTTCCAAGTCCCCAGGAAATTGCAGCTCCTCCAAGCCTGCTTGTGGAAAATAAATTATATATCTGAAATATTTAAACTAGGAGGAGGGGAAAAAGGATGAAATAAGCCTGAGGAGGTGCGAGATGTGCAAGGTCTCAGCTCAGCAGCTCGTCCCAACTGCAGTCTCACAGAGCTCCCCAGTGGTATTTATGCTCTCCAGGCAAAAAGGACAATCCTGGATCATCCTGTTTGGCAACGGGCCTGTAGTAATAACGAAAAGAAGGAAAAAAAGAAAAAAAAAAAAAAGAGGGGGGGAGAACACCACGAAAAGGAGGCAGGAGCAAGAAGCAGAGGGGTGTCGGATAAATTTGAAGATAGTCATTGGGGCTCAGCAAATTAGGGCCATCCTCCCGAAGGCGGTAACGCAATACCCGGGGAGGGAGGAGGAGGAGGAGGAATGCAAACGGATGATCGTATAAAAGGGTTTTGCTTTGCTTTCCCCTGCAGCCAGCTCGCAGCCCGGCCGGCTCCCCGAGCATCCTCCCCACCGCCGAGGGGAGACCCCGACACCTCAGTGAGGGGCTCCACTAATGAAGGAGGGGTCATTTAAGAAAGGGTTTTTTTTGGGTTTTTTTCCCCCCCAGGTCAGCCATTTCCCTCTCCCCCAGGGGAAAACCCCACAGCGGGTCCCGTTGCTCCAGGGCTGAGACAGTTCTTCCAGAGCCCACGGCAAACCGGGGTCCCCAGGTCTGGCAGTGGGGCCGAGCTGGGGTCCAGCCCCCGACAAACCCCATGGCAGACCCCC
>JAVJGG010000088.1:39559212-39590672 GCA_035590195.1 Aviceda cuculoides | reverse complement strand
GCAGGGGGGCCGCGCTGGGGTCCACCCCCCGCCAAACCCCATGGCAGACCCCCCCCCCTTTTTTTTTTTTTTTTGCCAGAGCTTTCCCTTTTGCTGGGAAACAGGAGATTTCTCCCCCTCTGCAGTTCGTTCCGGCAGCTTCTGCCAGCACTGACATTCCCAGCACAGAGCTGCAGTTCAGCCCTGCTGCTCTGGCACCTACAGCAGGAATTACAGAGAATAAGGAAAACAAAGTTAGGGAAACATCGAGGCAAGGCTCACCTCTTCCACTGCGCCGCTGATGTCCCAAAAGCCCCAGCTTTGGCATTGAGCTCCGTGCCTGCATCCACTGTCGAAACACGGTTTTACTCCCTGTGAAAGGAAACGACTGAGCAAAAGACAAGCTGAAAGTTCCTTTTTTTTTTTCTTTTGAGTAAACAAACAGGAAAAAATAAACCGGTATCATGAATATATGACAGCACCTCTGCGGCAGCGGGATGCTGCGGTGCGGAGCACCCAGAGTGAGCAGGTCCAGGCATCCCACCCAGGGGAGTCCCTTGGGGTCCCCACATCTGCTGCCGCTTACCCAGGGTGACCCAGCCCCAGCCCGGAGGCAGGGAAGCCCCCATCTCCTGGATTTGGGACATCCAAGCAAAGCAGCTATGATTTTTTCCTAATCCACTGTCCAGTCCTCCTCTCTCCAAAGTTCTTGGGAAAAGAGTCCTTCCGTTCTTCTGAACGGTCAATATTTAAATAAATATTTATTTGAGCAAAACACCGACCACTTTTGTTTACTGTTTACAAGGAAGGAGCTTACAAGACATTCTGCCGCTGGGCAGCTTGTTTAAAGCCCAGCAGTGCTCAGAAAGCAGAATGACATTTATCAAATTTGTTCAACAGCGCATGAGTAAAGCAGAAAATAGCAAATATTGGCAGCCGCGAGAATAACCCCGTGGAGCAAAGAAAACAACCCCTCTGAAGTCAGCTCCAAGACCTATCTGCTGATTTAATCTCTTACACCATTCTCCTAAGAACTTTTCAAGTAGCAGCAGATTCTCATCACTTGGGGTGTATCTTCAGCACCGTGTCTGGTCTGCGTCTTTTAAATTGAGTCATAGCCGAGACACGGGGGAGCCAGTCCTCACCAGTCAGTCCCTGGTACGGCCACAACACCCTTTCTGGCTGCTCTTCCCCACTGGCCACATTCTGCCAGCTGTATTTACAAAGAGTTTCAAAACAAACTATGTGTGTGAAGCGACAACACACGGTCCATCATTTGGACCTGGCACTTCTGCCCTGCTAAGAGCGATTCAGCACAATTTGGGCGGCTCGCTCCCAAAAAGGCTCAGATGCTGCCATCAACGCGGGCAATTCAAAGACCACACAGAACTGGGTTGACAACCGGTTCTACACGGCTTTACTTTAAAATCACTGTATCCTCCTTTTTCTTTTTTTTTTTTCCCCCTTGCTCCTCTGATTCACGCTGGATCAATGACTTTGCTGTATTTGCAGAAGTCTTATTTCATCAGCTGAAAGATGCTGTAGCTCCTGGTTTCCTAATTTCCCCCAAATAACGAGGGCGAACAGTGGTGAGCCATCATGCCCCCACACAGGCTGCCACCCCAAAACCACGCAGCTCCACAGCCCTGACTCACAGCCCTCAGAAGGTGCCGTTCACTCCAATTACCGGAAAGTTGAATTAACTCATTTTAAATCTCGCATACAAATGGTTTCCAGATCTCAGGGAAATTCACTATTTCATAATCTCCACAAATGTTCCTATGGGAAATTAATCCCTGTAGGATGGTTTGGGCTGACTTCTCCATCAACTCTGCTGCTTTACAAAGACTCAATTTTTTAATTTTTTAAATATACACCAGTATGGCTTCACTGTACAATTCAAACACGGGGCACAGTTGTACTTAGAGATGAGCACAGCCCGGAACGAGACTTTTTATCCACCTCATTTTGTCTCGAGTCAGCAGTTTCAGGTCATACATTTGACCAAAGCCAAAACAATCAGAAGTTACTTTTAATCATTCAGCGTTATTACCGCCTTGATTATAACGTCTCCGTTTCATATGTGGTAAAAGCCACATAAAGCAGGCTGCATATATAAGTATATATTAGGAGAGAAGGCTTTTAATGTAATAGCCAATGAATAGGAAGAAACACAGGTTTCACTATACCCTCCTAATGGAACACGCAGACAGTATGTCTTGATTTTCAACTTCAACTAAATTCCCCTTTATTCCCTATTCAAATAGTAGCTCGGCAATAACAGCACCGACCGCGAGCAGGGGCAGAGACTGAAAGCCCCAGCGCTAACTCCTGTTACCATCTGGGTTTGACTCCTGCTCCAGAACAGAGGGAGTACGAGGGGAATAACGGGGATGAAGCAAAGCCGGTGCCAACGGGAAACATGAGGAAACCTGGCTGTCGTCACGTACGAGAACGTCGCGGAGGAGACCAGCGACCCATCAGACGCCCGTGTTTGGGGGAACCAGCCTCAGCTTTCCTCTCTGCTCACATTCCCCCTCCAGCCGGAGGATAATGTGTGTGGGGAGGTAGAAGTGGCTGAGAAATCTCTGCTGCGTTTGTCCTGCCCCTCTGCAGGGAGGAGATGAAGATGCCCCAGTCTCTTCACCGTACTTGGCGTTATATGGGGGCTGCTCCAGCGGATGAATTAACAGCATGGGGATCCTGAATCGCTGCAGCAAGCGCCAGGCTTTTATAGATTCACTCCCAAACACAGCTAATATTTGGCACTGTGAACCCCCTATTTATTCTCTCTTGCTGCTCTCCTTCCCTTGGGACAGCCTGGAGAGCTTCCCCAAATGTTTAATCTGCTGATGATACGCAAGGAAACAACTCCCCACAAAACTGCCCAAAGTCTGTGCTGCTTCGTCAGTGCCCAGGTAAAAATTGAGGTAAGACAAGGAACTAAGCATACAAGCAGCAGCAGTTTCAGAAAATTTGGGGGGCACCACTGACCGCACTAAGTACAAGTGAAATGTGAACTAAAAACTACAAAACACCTCACCTTGTTATTGCAGCTCACCACATTTCCTGCTTACATCTGCAGCGAGGGATGTCGAAACACGCTGATTTAATACTAAAGTAACGCCTATGGATCTGCAGACTGAAACAGTTCAGAAATATTAACCCAACACTCATTTTTGGAGATTTCACTCCCAAAGAGAGAAGGTGAATTGCAATCACAAGCTCCGTAGCCATTACATCTGGTTATTTGCTAACACAAATTCTTTCCAAACCCCTCTGGGTCATTAGAAACAGCCTGGAATAAAACCCCCAGTTGCACGAATCCCCAAACATCTTGGGAACACCCACGGCATGTCGAAGGCATACGCTTCATTCCTATTCAAAATGGGAGAGATTTAAACGAGATTTAGGAAGATAAACCCCTTGTCAGCAGCCCGGGAGCTCCCCGAAGTCTGGGCAGCAATTTTGGCAGCAGCCTGAGAGCTGGAACACCAGGAAAGTCGTGTGTGCCACCACCGCCCTCTGCTGCAGCCCGGCCCGCCTCGGGAGCGACAGCATCTCAGGGGGATATTGTGGAAAACTGTAGTTTCTTAATTAAAAACCACACCATCTCCCCATACCCCCCCCAAAGCACCTTGTGCTTTTGATAATCTTTCGTCCCCCACCCCATCAAATCATTCCCCATGCAGACCCAGCTCGTGACGTAAGATTTTTCTGACAGCCTTTTGGATTCGCACAGCCAAAGTTTCTAGTTTTGAAAATGTGAGGTCTTAGTGTGCATTTTTCAAAAAACATTTCTTAAAACCTGGTTTAAACATCAGTAAACAACCACCAGATTGGTGTATTGGGGGGGGAGCATGTATTGGGTGTTGGTTTTTTTTTTTACATAATCCCTCACAGACAAAGCAAATAATCAAAAGGCTGCAAAATCTTTGTTTTGCAACAACGGGAGGAGTTTAATATCGAAAATAAAAACTGTGGTTATGTGTTCACATCAGACTGTTGCCACATACTTTTTAGTCTTTTCTTCCTTTGAGTAATAAACTGCAGAAGACAGATTTTAGCAACAAGTGCATTTGTAATATCCTTAGTGAAAAATCAAAAAATTAATACCATCTGAACAACTTCCATTTCATACTAAGCAAGGATTTCAACACTTGCTTGTTAAACTGGCAATTACTCATTGCCATTTCTTTGAAATAATTAGTAACACTTGCAACCTGTTCGTGTTAAGTGAAATGTAGAACTGAATATACAGACTCAGAGTGAATTGCATTTTTGCAGCAGGAGCTCCTCTTTTATAAAATTCGTCAAGATCAGAGAAGACAACATGTCTATACAGGTCTTTTATGCCAGAACTTGAGTTGTGATATAAATTCATTTTCTATTCTTTTACCCCAGGGGATAACGCACAGGACACGAGAGAAGCCCCTGGAGCTCCCACAGTTGAAAAGGAACACAGCGCTGTTCAACACCGAAAACCTCCTGATGGCAAAAAATATCAAATAGGAAGTTCTCAGGACCAAGCATGTATTAGGCAAATCTGTATTAAGTGATTAAACTGTAATTTGAATACTGTAATATTAAGCCATCACATATGCGGCAACTCTAAGCAAACCTCAGCAGACGCAGAAGCACAGCTAAATGAAATACTACTAAAATCTCATTAATTGTACACCAGTTCGTTCTCATTCTAGTCTTCGTTTCTTCTTCACTTTACCCTTTTTAAGCTATTTCTGCTGTGCTGGACTCCACTCGAAACCGCTCCTCACAAAGAGGGGTCCACTCCAAGTTGAACACTGTCGTTTCTGAGGTTGGTAAGTCACCTATAACCAAGAAGACTCATTTCGTTATTTACGGGAAGACCGAGACTAATACAGCATTTCCTTCCCAAAAGATAACAAAATGCAGGACTTGAGAGAGCAAAAACTTGAACTTAATTTCAACGTACATTCCCAAGTCCTGGGAAAGCCTTGCTGCCTGCAAACAGCAACCACCCCCCCTAAATAAAAAAGAAAATTCTTATATCTGTATTTTTAATACCCCTGTATGATACACCCATCCACAACTGGTTAAGACATCTGTAGACAGTAAAACCTTTTTGCTAGGAAATCCCTCACCATCAGGAGTCCTGTTAGTGCAAGAGTAGACCAACAACACGGGGTCCACTCTGGTTCTACTAAATATACCTGCTGTCCTACCTGCAAACTCCAACCTGTAGTTTTTGAGTAACATGGGTCAAAACTCACCAGCCAACCATCTTATCCAGGCAAAACCAAAGTTAATTACAAGGACCCGATATCAAGTAATATATTAATTACTGATCACCTGTAATTTTATCTGGACTATTCTGGTATGCCTATACTACCAGAAAGAAAGATACCTTTTCATAATCCACTGGAGATGCAGGTAAATACTCAACACAGCCACAAAAGAAAGGAAAAAAAAAAAAAAATTCTGCAGTTCAGAAAACTATTTCAATCAGGGTGCAGAAACAGGACGTGAATAATAACCAGTACAGAAGAGCAATTTCAAAACCAGCTTTCTTTCCTATTTGGAACAACACTTCCCCCACATTTCTGATCCAAAGCTGAACCAGTATCTCACAAGCACTGGCTCTGGAGCAATTCCCACCATGGGCAGCCCTGCACTGGGAAACCCTGGAAGCCCCAGCCCTTTGGCAGCCCTCGGCTCGCTGCCTCGGTAGCCCCAGCTTTGGGGAACTGTGCCCAGTGAGCAGCCAGGAGCTGAGGTTTTCCCTGCAACTGGCCAAAATCAAACCAAGCTTCAGACAGAAAACTGTTACGGAGTTGGTGGAACGTCACCAAAATCAAGAACAGTGTCTCAGTCACAATTTTCAGATCAGAAAATACTAATAAAATTTGCTGATCAGTGAAAAGATAACTATAGGTTTAAAAGATAACTATAGGTTTCGATATCCAACTGACAAAAACCCATAACATTTTCTTAGCATCAGGACTGCGGTAGTGATATAAAGTTAACACGGCCTGATAACTCGAGAAAAACCAGAAGATGATCCATCTGAATATCACCCAACTTTGAGCAGGGAGAAGACGACCACCGCAAACAGCCTCGCCCCGGCCACGGGGCTGGACGCTCATTCCCGAGAGGGAACAGCATCACCAGCAGTGATTCACAGGCAGGAAAGTCCCAAGTTCTCCACCATCCAAGGAGAGAGTAGAGAAGTCAGAAGGCAAATGAGGAGGGCTTTCTTCAGCAAGTCTTACTGCTCAGCCAACACCTGGGCAAGTTGCAGGAATTTTGTTTCCGCTACGGGAGCCGCACATCCACCACAACCGCCCAACACAACGAAATCACGCAAATGACAGCCACGATTTAACACCTCCACCTCTAACTCCCTCCAAGAAGCAGCTGTGAACGACCTTCCCCTCTTCGGTAAAGCGACCGATCGCTGCTTGACTTGGGCAGAAGACGCGAGAGGGAAGCCCATGTCAATGAAACCTAAAGGCATTTCCAGGGCTGCTTCCTTCTCTTGAAAAAAGCTAACACTGCTTTTCACCAAAGACCTGCGCCCATCTCCAGGACAGACGGGCCATTCAAAGTAAAACGAAATCAGCAGTTTAAAGAAATGCTGAAGGAATTTATTGGAAGGCAGTACCTGTAAAATTATGCAGCTAATTTTATTTCCACAGCTTTGTGGAAAAGATTTCCCCCCCCCCCAAATGTCACCTTCAAAAGTGAACAGTATTTGGTCAGAGTATAGGCAGTTTAACCTTTTACTGACAAGCCCTGTTAAAATTAGCCCTGTTAACAACTGTTAACACTTTTCCAATGATGCAATAAGCAGGTAACACCACTATCGTCCAATGAAGGATTAAACAATGTATAGATATTTTTTTTAATCACGTTCAGCAGCAGGGAACGCAACACAAAGCCGATCGAGGCAACATTTTTACCAAAGTTTTCAATGAAAACGTCAACTGGCTAAAGGTGGGAATATTTTAGTCAAAGGCAAACAAACCAACAGCTACCTCCAACACAACTGTGCAGGGCTTTCACGACGATACAGGAGAGATTCATTTCCCTCTTCTGGCCAAGGGGTGTTCAGCCCCGGGACCACCACGTCCCAGGTGGGGGCCCTGCGTCAGACTTGCAGCTGTTCTGGGCTGACTGGTCTCCTCTCCCGTTCCCTCTCTCCCCTCAAAGTTCAGTTCCAGATCAGCACCTACCGGGAACATTTCTGAAGTTTCACGAAGTTGAAAAAGTCAAAATCATCTGCCCTTCATGTGAGGAACGCTATCTACACCTAGCGAAAGTGCTACATAGCAATTTTTTGAGTTTTCAAGGGTAGAATTTACACTGGAGGAAAAACAAATCCCACACACACACACACACACCTTAAACCAACTTTGTGACTTTTATTGATGGGCGACAACTTTATACTTCTAGATATCACTAAACTGTGTACAATTAGGAACTCAACATTATAGGAGAGCAGACAGCAAAATTAAACAAAGCAGACTTAAAGAAATATCAATCTTAATTATTTTGCCCATTTTTTTAATTTCATGTACACAGAAGCATAAATGCAGTTTGAAATTTCTTAATAGCAATAAAGTTACAATCACCCATCTATATAGACTAACATCTTAACTCCAAATATTTGATCTGCAATGTGTACTTAAGCAGTTTCTCATCGCACAATTATTAAAATGTGTCTTCCTATTAGGAACCAGCAACTCTGCATTTTGTACGTTTGTACATTTTTTGAAGCACGTAGGACCATTTCCATCTCATACACATTGGCTCATGTTTTACCACTTATCAAAAACTATTGGGGAAGCAGAGAGCACTTTTAATTTTTTTTATTTTTTTTATTTTTTTACTTAAGTAAAGATAAAACATTTTCACAGAAATCTACAAGTTCTGTTGCTGGTGCAGGGTTTTCTTCTACTACGCAATTAGAAAGTGGGAATCAAATGCAAATCCCCTTTTATTATCTTAGGATTCAGCATTAACTCAGATTAATTTTTTTTGTATTTTTGTGATTCATGAGACTGAGTCTTTCAGCCAAGTGACTTCAATCTGCAAAGTCAAAAGTCAACACAAACTATGTTGTGCACAAACCCAAGGTAGTTTCCTTTATCACTCTATCCCATAGTTGCAAGGGAAAAAAAAAAAAAGAGGGAAAAAAAGAAAAGAACAAAAGAGAAAAAAAAGATTCACTCAAAAGAGCTTTTACAGGAGAAAAAAGTTAGTGATAGTTGGCGTTCTACAAAGCAGGTATCTTGCACACACAGCGTAAAAGGGGAAAGTTTCACAGCAGGTCAACTCGGCGGTAGTACAGGAGGTAGGCTGTGCGTTCCGCAGACGGCTTCACCACCTGGTACTGATTTATCACTTTGACTGCCTGGTCATCAATGCGTAACCAGCCATTTAGACCAATTTGGAAGACGTCCGTAGTGTAATGGCCACCAGTTGCGCTGTTTCCATGATGATAGACAACTGCAAAGAGAAAATCGTGATGCACATATACACTATACGTAGATAAATATCCACTGAAAAAGTAAATAAAGAAAAAATGTCACATACTACTTTCTTCATAGCATACGCATGGTTTAGCCAGATGTTATGGTATGACTTAAGCAAGAATCTTTTAAGTGTTTAGCGCCTGCTTACATTTGATGCTGTGTAATATTAGTAAAGTTTCTCCAGCATACCAAATCTCATGATTCTAAAAGGAGGTTTAAGTAAATGAAGAATCAAAAGCATCAAATTGCTTTTTATAAACTCCTAAAGGATTTTTCTGGGAAGGATTTGCCTCACAAAGGCCATCTGCAACAGTGCAGCACACCCTTCAGAGCTTCCAACAGGTACTGCCACACTTAGCGAGATATTGTAAGCTACACATTCACTCTGTCTGCAGATGACAACTGTATGTTATTGAAATTATTTGTAAAAAAAAAGGTAAAACTACATAGTAGGCTATAAAAAAAATCAGGCAAGACTACGGAGTATTCTATGTGGCAAAAAAACTTTACTTCATGCAAAAAACCCTAAATTTGAAGACAAAAATGAGATTACATTAAGCAAGCCAGGACAACAGAACACTTTTCAAACAGCACTGATTACAAACGTAAGCGAATTACTCCCCCTCTGACCTTTTTGTTTTGTCTTAACTGCAATTTTATTCTGAGAACAGGTTCTACTGAAATACCGATCTACACGTTTCAGATTTATTAGTTCTCGGTAACCTCCTTAACAAAACTGTGATCCGAACACCTCTGATCAACCGCTAATACTGCTACTTCCAAGAGACAATCACACCGGCTTCTTTCCTCAGTTATCCCCGTTGCCAGAAGCGTTCTGCAGAAAAGACATCTCAGCTCTCCTTGCAGAAACTAAACCCAAAACTTAATGCTGAGATCTCGGTGCTAGGTGTGGCAACTGCCTCCAAATGGAAGAGATCTTTTATGTACATAATTCCAAGGATGCAGGTAAGAAACTTCATTTAACTCCTTCTAAAAACATGAGCCCTAACCATACACTTAACAAGAACAAATAAAAAACGGAAGGAATTGCCATATTTGACACAAGAGCAGAAGTATATAATTATGAAATTGTTTCCACTCTTTCAGACTAGAGTCACACTTCAAGTTCACTCAGATTTTCTTCACACTTCTATAAAAATAAACATTTCAGAATAACTTGACTTAAGCAAAGCAAAAAGGCAGAATATACTATATCTATATATTTTGGGGAATTTAGGAAATATTTTTTTTTACAGTAGCTTAAATTTGAATTATTGATGTTCTAAAATTTATTGTTAGGTAATTTAGCAAACCCTGGATGAGATCTGAAACATAATTCCTCAAAAGCTTACTTTAGTAATTTAAAATTCATCTAACAAGCTCAGTTTCTGTGGACGAGAAGTCCTACACTGACAGAAGACTGCTGAAGTATTGTACTTTTCCATAGGAGTTAGAGAAAATTACAGCGGTAACACATCATCTTCAAGCCACCTTAAGTATACTGTCTAAACTTGTCCCATGAAAACCACTATCAAAAAAAAAAAAAAAAATTACACTGCCAGAAACAGTCCTGAATTTCCACAAGAGACAGGTATGTTATTTCTTTCTGTAACCACAGTGGTCACAAAACTGAATCCAAACCACCAAGTCACATAAGGCCACCAGTAGTGGCACAGATTTGGCGATGTAGGAGTTAAGACCTCCGGTTCTCCAGTTTATTATGTTCTACTGATGCCAACACAAATAAGCAGGTGCAAATCGTAAACTGTGTAGGAGTTTTAAACTTCAGGAAATTTATTACTGCCCAGAGACTGTTTTGTTCAATATCAAAATGCGGTTTCTGAATTCTTACATGAACTTCCAATCTTAACTACCAATTTAGGTATTTCATATACATCGCAGACACTCTTAAAAACATCGCTTCCTCACACAAAAATCATGGTCTCCAAGTTAAACTTTTCCACCTACAACATGCTATTCATACCCTGCCAGCCATACTCATCTTGAGGGTTCAAAGGGATGCAAAGCCAGCAAACAGCCATTTCAAAAGACATTGGAAACATTATTCTGAGAATATGTGGTGTATTTTAGGCATAGTTGTATTTCAGCTTCTGATATTTTTCAGGGTGGATCTGTTACAAAACTCTGTTTTTGCACAAGCTTCAAGCCGGATCAGTCAGATATTTAAATAAAGATATAGCAATATATGTGTATATGCACATATGCAAGAAATCACTAAATATAAGAACCTGACACCCACAAATTACTTCAGTGTAATTTTAAAGAAAAATATTTTATATAATCCAGGAAACTCCACTGTTTCTAGAATTCTATATGCAGAATTTGTATTTGCAATACAGGGACTATAGGCACATAGATAAAATACCTGCAAAGAGCCGGTAGGTTCTTTGGCCTTTAAAAATTTTACTTTTCACACCAGGAGATAGTAGCTCTGGAGGAGGAAAAAAAAAGTCACAAAGGCAATAGTTAGCAATTTTAAAATTCTATTTCAAAGGGATCAGTTATTTCTAAGAGAAACCAACACTACCATAGGTTGTCTTCTGCAGCCTTTAAAGAATGGTCAAGGTTCTACTACTCAGTTTGCTGACACTAACATTTACAGAAGGTTTAAAACTACCACAACAACAAAAAAAAAAAAAAAAAAGAAAAAAAAGAGGAAGAGATCAGACCATTCATTTCTTTTCCTTGCATTCCTGCTGTCAGAGAATGACAAAAATCAATTTCAGATTCCAAGCCATATTACAACCAGTTTTGTCAATCAAGGCAAACTGAACTAGTTCTATGAATACCCATTCTTTAAAGAATTTTTGAAATAAAATATTGAGTAAAATGTAAGTGTACTGTCTGACAAAGTATGCATTTCACCTGAGACATGAGTAATCATTATTTTTATTTATTTTTTTTCCTATTTGAACTACTGGCTGGCTAACAGTCAATTTGTCAGATCAAAACAAAATGCATTTAATTTGGCAAGCTTCAGATGTTGGATTATATGAAAGTTTTCACACTTTGTAAAATCAGTATCTCTTAAGACATTTGTTAAAAGAAAAAATTTTGTTGTTTAACCTCTGAACTCCAGCTTACTTGTCTGCCTTCAGGTTGCATTTTCTGTAAAACAACAGTTTCCTTTAACCAGCCACTACTTATTACAATAATTTGCCACTTCTCTGAATGAAATCTGACATAAAAATATGTAGTATTACTTGGCAACAGCCTTGTATAGGGACAAACCCCTCATTCAACGGGATAAATGCCAATATTTGTCCTCAGCAGTCTATAACCCTACTCTTTAAACCTGCAGGAAGCTCTTACTTGGCCAACCCAATGTCCAGCATGTACCACAGCTTTTAAGATCTTTCACCATAATGTTCTTTGCAAAATGGATGCCCAAACTCATATACAGGCACAAGACTGAACCCAGAAACCTAAATATATTCTTTTCATGGGGAAAAAACAACACACCATCCCCCCCAAAAAACAAACCAACCCCCCCCCCCAACCACCACAGCCCATACAAGACGTTCATCCAAATTACTAAGTTTCTAGACAACAATGGAGAAGAAATCTTGTGCACAAAGCTGGGAGTAAGGAATAAAACTGGAAAACACAAACAGATATCCCTAGGAAACACAACATTACCTTTTGCCTAAAGAGCACAAAATTCTGTTCAAAAATCTTTACCTTTACTAATTTCCAGATCAACAGGATACTCAATATTCTTGATAAGCTTCTGACATCCACCAGTTTTCTCATACACAAATCGCTTGAGGTGTAAAACAAGAACAGGAGGGAGTTCTTCTAGTGTCACTCTTCGACTGATCTCCACCTAAAACATACATAGAACAAAGATGAAGAAAAACTGTTGGTTTTTAACTGCTCAAAATTACTCCTTTAAAAGAAGAATAAATATTTAACTTTACATACGCTAGCAGAAAAAAAAAGCTTTTTTAAAAATTAATATTAATTTATGATAAACACTGCAGTTTATGACTTAAAGCAGATTGGGTCTTCAACCAAAGTGTTGTCTTAAGGAAAACCCTAACACCTTTTTTTAGTAGAACGCAACGTGTTAGAATGAGCAGAGATATTTGTACTAAAAAGAGCTTGCTGGAGATCCCTCAGGAGAAATTCACGACAGCTTAGCGATTAATAATTCTTAGCAAGCTATTATACTCTAATCGAGGGTCAATAACTTGTAACACATGTTGAATGTGGAGAACTCTGAACCGTAGAAGACAACAGCACCACACTTCAGTACCCAAGGCAAAAGTTTTCATGTCTAAGAGCAGACACCTTTGTAAAAAGAGCTGAATAGAAGGAAAAACAGGAGCTAATTTGAATCACACCTTAATTTTCAATAGGTAAATTATTTATAATCAAAAAAGAATCTCTATAAAACAAAGGCAAACTATTAAAAGATTTTTATGTAAGCACCTAAATCTACATTATCTTGAGAATTTCCATTGAATGCTCCAGAAAAACTGACTGAAATGCAAAAGCAGTATTATAACTACTTGACTAAAAAGTTTGAATGCTGTGTTCTTTAAAGAGCATCCTGAGCACACTTTGTGATTCCCTGCTGAAATACTAGTTTCTACACCAAACTCATGCAGTTTTAACTAGTACTATTTTTATTCCCGGGTTCTCACCAAAAAAATCCCAAAACACTGCTGAAAAACACCTTCTCACAAGGGTATTATTAAAAGTATTAAAAAATTATTAAAATATAGACCTATTCACAGTGAGGATAACAATAATTAATTTATTAAGAGATCAGTACTGCAGCAGTTCAAAAATCTTTTTGCATTAACGAGAAAATATTTGTCATTCAAGAAGTTCCTCAAAAAAAAAAAGTGAGCTGTTATGTAGGCTACATAAAAATGACTAAGCCATCATGACAAGCTGTTGTGGAAGAGATTGGTAATTAAACATTTTTCTTTCTAAAACAATATGCTGGGTTCTTCAAAAAGTTCTGAAGAAAATTCAAAGAGAAAAGTATGAGTTATAACCTCACTGTTTTCTACTAAATGCTGATTTTTATATAATTATAACCAAACAATCAGCAAAGTTACTGTCTGAAAACCTGAAACTGAACTCAGAATTGCAGAACAAAAATATTTTGTCTTCCTAGAAATGACATAAAAACAATTCTCCAAATAACTGGTTTAGGGTTTTCTGCATTTTTTTTAATTGAGAAAAATCTCTTTATTGTAATCATCAGCATATTATTTTTCAATACTGGCCCTCATTCTGCTAGAACCTACTAAGTGTGGAATAGAAAACTATTACCTCTTTCCAAGCTCAAAAAAGTAAAACCTACTAGGATGCTGAAGCAAACAGATTTTGTAGGGTACTTGATTTCCTCATGGATCTGAGCTGATCCATTTTACAAGAAGAAATTCTACATTTGAAACAGAAATAGCCTCTACAAACTGTGTAAAATTTCACCTGTATTCTCAAGGGTTCAAAATATGATCTTCTGCATCCAAAACCCATCAAACCTCTGGCAAAAGCATCAGCTTCACTGAGCACTGAGAGGATTTGTTTGTGTTTTGTTTTGTTTTTTAAAACCAGCAAGCCAAACAGGACCCTGGTCTTTTCCATTCAACAAGTGCCTGCTGGTGCCCACCTCCTCACTTTCCAGGAAACAGCATGCAGAGTAAGAAGTTAGAAGGTAAACTCTGAAAGTGAAGGTGACAACATGAGGTTCACACAATTCTCCCAGGAACTCACAAGAGCATGCATCTTCCACGCATCAGCATGAACAGCTGCTGCTTTTAGTGAGAAAATCCAGAGAGGCTTTATAGAGAGAAAAAAACCATGCAGTTGATTCACCCGGTTATTACTATCTCAAGATTTTCCTGTATTGGGTCTTTTAAATCTCAGATCTGAAGTTTTTGAGTTCAGAGTTTTGTGCAAAAAGAACTTAAAAGCTCCCAGCCCAGGAACAGAGGATGCTGAAGAGCGTCACTGCGGTGGTTTAAGCAGTTGCCACTCTCCATCCTCAGCAACCGAGCTGGCGGACGCGAACAGACGCCTGCACCTCAGCTGCGCAGCTCTGCATTAGCTTAAACAGCAGATCGAAGCAGTTCTGTGTTAATGGTGCCAGATGGAAGAGCAGCAGCTGAGGAAGAAGCACATGTTCTGCTGTCCTGACTGTGTGGAGGGACCCTGATTTCTGGCAGCAACATTACCAGCTAAAAGTGCCCTAAATGTTTGTTTAGCGAACATGAGTCAGAGTCCCAAGAGAATACTTGTGAGATCCTCAAGGAGCAGTTTGAGAACTCCAAGGGATGTGAAGACTCCTTCTCAGGAGTACGTGGAAGGTAACCTGGAAAAGCAAATGAGGCAAGGCTAGTTTGTTACTCAAGAGTCTTCACTTTTGTTAGACAACATGAGCAGGTCTGCAAATAGGAATAAGAGACTGAAAAGAAAATCACTTCAGTCAGGATAAAAATTAAGCTCTTTGAAAAAAAAAAATATTAACTGTTGAAATATTCAGGATTTAAACTGATCTGCAAGACCAGAAGGACCAAACCAACCTTCTTCAAATGCTGGTGAGCAAGTGAATTAAATCAGAAATAGCAAAAGAATGCCACTCCATTTTAAACACCTATTTTCATTTTAAGAGCCTAATTATTTTAAATACTGCATGAAAATCTGATTTCCTGTTTATATTAATACGCACATAAAATTCAAAATCAGCTCAAACTCATTAAAAAACAAACTTTAAGAGAAACCACCCACATGTATTTAGATTATTCTTTTCCTATCTATTGTTTATACCCACAACTTGTAAAGAATACAAACCAGATTAAAACAATCAGAAGACAGCAATAATTTTTAATAATGTAATAATGTGATTATTTAGCTTTATCAGTAGTCCTGAGTTCCCCTTTTGTAAAATAGAGATGAAGTAGTTCTTCACAATACATTCTGAAAATTACTATCTGCAAAGTCCTATGCTTGATCTACAATCAGTATGTTCAGTGTTTTCACTGAAATTTTAATACAAGAACAGCTATTTCAACTTTGGAAAAAAATATCTAAAAGACATTGTGAATGCTTGTATTTCCATTGAGACTCATATATAAGCCAGAGCAAACCTCCAGCACCTAATCTGAACACCCATTTCTTCCAAACCCCGTAATCGAGCACTGGGTTGTCAGTAAAGAAGTTAAAACCATCTGCAGTAAAAACCAAAAAATGAATGACCAGCAACACAAAATCTATGTGGTAAATCATGATGAGCTTGCATTGCAAATGTTTCCTTCACATGGAAGACAACTGGAGAAATAAATGTTCTCTAACACTCCTACTGAGTATACAAGGCAAGCAAATTTCAGCTATCCATCTTTAGCTTTTCAAGGAAAATCCTTTCCATCCTTCCTTTATCTAACCATATTCTCATTAGGAGTATTTAGAAAACTTACAGATACAGAAATAAATGTCAGAGAGAATAACTACAACTCAAGAGCCTCCTTCCATCCCGGCCTACCAAAAGAAGTTACGAATAGCGCACACAAAACTTCCATCGGAGCAAACCATGCACACGGGAGATGATGGTTTTACTAATGCACACCATAAGCAGCAAGGCAATACCTTAGCGGGGAAAAAGTTTAATTTATTACCCTATATCACAACTTCTCAAACTCTAATGCCAAAAGCACGCTTTTCTTCCCACGAAGTATTTTTCTACTGCAATTACTACTATTATGTATTGTATTGTATTATTTGAAAATATAAAAAAAAATTGCACAGCTCCACAAGAATACAGCATAAAATGTCCTAGTACTTGAAAGTAACAGAGAATCATGGGGCTTGGAGATATCAAAAGGTTCTCCACTACATCCCCTCTGAATCAATTATAACGATTTCTGTAAATCCTGACTGGTGTTTCTCCAACCTTCTCCTAAAGCTGCAAGGCCAACTCTACAAGTACCACAGGTAACACCTAGTCTAGGTCCTATTCCTATTTACTGCTTGAGTATCACTGAGAAAAATCAGTCTTCTCCTTTTCAGAGCAGCCTTTGACATATTAAATTTTATATCTGGTTCCATCTCTCTACTTCCATGTTTTTTCTTCTTGATGCTGAACAACTCCTCCTCCTTACTCATTCCTTTACCATCAGAAATTTTATACTACCACTCATTTTGATTGCTCTTTTCCAGATATTCTCCAACTGTGAAGAACATTTTTCTTGAACTGATGACCTAAAACTGAATACAGTATTACTGACAAGTTGGGTTTTTTAGGGCTGTGTATAGCAAACCAGTCAACTATATAGTGCCAAGGACACTGAACAGAGATGTTACTGGCTACTGAAAGATTTCATGTTACTAATCAAGAGAGAAAGATAGTGATCATCAGATGTTTTAGTGAGGTCTAGATGGACTTCTACCAGGCCTACCACCAGTAAATATTTTCATTTTTGATTTGTAAGTGAAATGCGTAAATCAAAACCCATCGAGGATAGCCACACAGACAACCATACAAGTGTTCTGCTGCAAGAGTTTTCTTCTTAAAGCTAGAGTGTACTTTCAAACAATAATCTGAAGAGCTGCTCCTTTCACTAAGAACATCTGGCAATCCCCAGGAATCAGTATGTTAACATCAGATAAAAGCTATTTTACTCATAATAGTATGTATTATTACCACAGTTCACCCTGTTAATTTAATATATGTTCCAGTAAAATCTCCAACCAATTACTACACCAACTCAGAGAACACACCTATTTACAGGCATGGTTTTGTTTAAGAGTTAGTTCTCTTCCATTCAGTGTATGTGTTCAAGTGTAATATATTTTACCACTGCAGGACACTCTGAAAAGGTTAGTACCTCTTTTGTTAACATCAGTAATAGTGATCAAGTAACTATTTGTAAGGCAAGAGCTGTGTAAAAACCCTTTTAAAACATTTAGTATTTGGCTGTAAAAAGGGGTCAACAGAACACACCTCTTGCTTTGTTTTTGTGGTATAACCCTGCACAGACTCTCTTGCCACCAAACTTTCCAACGCATCCTGAACTGTGCGTATCTTGTCTGACTGGATATCCAGTTGCAGGGTGAAGAAAGGTTGCAGTGTAGCAGACTCCTTAGAACTCTGCTGGTAAACAACAGATCTATGGAAACAAAAAAAAAGTTAAAATGGAATAAAGCAGTGTAATTTTCAACAATATAGAACCTTCAAGTAAGAACGGATTGAAGTCTACTTCAGTAACTTGATTTATAGTTAATCTAAAGCAACACGCACAAATACAAAGATTAAGGATAAGCTTCAATGACTTGAATCCACTTTACTGCAATTTAAATGTTTTTCACATCCACTCAGAGCATACTGAATGGGATATTTTATTTGTTTTGTTTATGCAAGGACTAAACCAGTTATTGGATAAGCATCGAGTTTAAAGAAAAATACTGAAATTTTTGATAATGCATTTAAAAAGATTCATCAGTGGACTCTTTTCCTTAGAGTTTTGAAATTATGTTTTCCAAAAGATCTTTAGAAGTGCAAAATACTCGTGCTTATCTAACTGTATGTTCTACTGTAAAAATTACAACTGATGCCAGATTCTCCAATAAAAATACACAAATTTTGTAGTCACTTCATTAAAACCAATTTCACACTGATTTTAAATTGTTTGCTTAAATCTTGCCATAAGGAAGTATGACTATGCTCCATCAAGGACTGGCATTTCCTTTTCCTTCCATCACTTTCTGCATCCAGGCTTTGTCCATTTACTCCTTTGTACATAAATTGGAGTCATCTGGAAAACTGGCAGGAGTAACAACCTAGGGCATGAGAACGTGTTTCCTGTTCTTTTGGGTTTTATTTTTGTTTGAAGTGTATTCAGTTGCAGCCATTAAGTAGCCTGGCTTGGTGATCATTGCCTTGTGCAATGAGACAGTACACTCTTCAGCTACAACATCACTGCACTAAGTTAACTCTTTCTGATTTTCATTTCTCTTAAACTTCGCTGAAAACTTAAAACCATCAAACATGGCTCAAGAATTTTTTTATTTTATTTTGAAAGCAGTACTTGCATCAAAAAGCTCCAGATGCTACAAAAATGTGGGTTTACACAGCCAAAGAAATCATTAATTTACAATATTGTTACGCTTCTCACAGTGCCTTACAAAGCTCGAAAGTAAGATAATTAACATAGCACTAGTTCATGTAGCCATGCTGAAATTTCTCCAGGTCACGTACAAAATGTTAACATACGGGTTTAATGCCTGTACTGTAAACTCCTATCAAAAGAGCCCCTTGACTCAGGCAAAGTCCTGAAGCACCAACAGAAAGCCAATGCATCTTTATATTGGCAAATATACATCCTTTAGAGGAAAGACAGCGTATGAAAAACAGCAGCATCTTTATTTCAGTTTAACACTTCCTCCTTGGCTATATTTAAGGACAAAACCTTCAACACATGGCAAGTGCAGTGTTTTAACAAACAAACCCTTCACTGTTTAAATCTTGCTGCTTTTGGATACACTTCCCAACCCTTTTTTAAGCTAACTATTATTTAGTGCAATAATCAACAGAAAAATGCTAACAACTCCCAACAGTTTTCAAGTCCATGTATTAAAGATTCAATTAATAATATGGATAATATCCTGAAAATATAACATTCAGGAATAATAATTTTTATTTAAATTGTAACATTTCTTCCAAACACTGTCTTCAAAAAGATATGCAGAAATTGATTTGATAGCAAAACCTTTGCTGGACTATGATTTTCTGTAACATTATCACTTATTAAAATAATTACAAATTTCAACTGGTCAAGGGAAAAATGCATCATTTTCAACAAATAACTACTCAACAAATAACTACTCTCAGGTCCTGCAAGAACTCTACAGTAAGAATTTTTCAGGAATACTGGCACTGCCCATTGCTACCCTGCTTAAACTACAACAATGCAATTGACGTATTTTCTTCTAAAATAACAGTTCATTTGAAGGGAAAAGTTGGTACTACTTACGGAAATATTTAGCAGACTCCTAACTGGCTTGTGAGCTAGCTTGCATAACAAATACTTGAAATTCACACAAGCTGAAAGTCGAAAGGGACTCCTGCACATGAACAAACCAGATCCTGATAGAACTGTGTATCTTTGTACTTACATATGTAAGTCTCACATTGCTTAAGGAAGACTTTTTGGGTTGTTGGGGGGTTTTTAAGCAATTATGCCTAAATAGGCATTTAAAAGACAAGTAAAGCCTTAAGAGGACAGCCTAAAGTTTCCCAAGCCAAAAGATGCCAATTCAAACCATGTTTTCCTAGCCGCTTTTTCCATTTGATTTTTCCAATTTCTGATGCTTTCCTTTAGTGGAATGCTACTGGTAATTCTGTATTCAATCCTTCCTACCTGCACCCTCAGCTTCAGAGGATGAAGCTTTCCAACATCACCACATGGGATACTGTTTCTGCAGTAAACCCTGTGACCTGGTTCGGAGGCTAAATAAAGTGGGTGTGGTGACAGCAGACAACAGATGTCAGATTGGACCCTGTGGTTCTGTTGCTCAGTCCAAGTTTTTGCCTTTTTTCAGTATTACCTTTGCTGTGTGTCATTTTCTGTAGACTTCTGCAGAAGACAGCGTTCTCTTGGTCTTCTTAAGAACTAATGGAATCATGTAAAGATCTAAACAATTCTGACCATGATAAATATATTAAAGGTATTAACAATACCTTGGGTATGTAAACATACCATCAACGTGGAACTTCATCAATACATACAAACATCTGTCTGCCAATTTCTATAGAAAATATCATTTTATTTGCCAGCTGTCTGACTCAAATCCCAGAAGAATAATTCCAGTGCATTTCACAGGCAGAAGGCACTAGCCCACATTATTCACACCTCTAGACTGAATACCTGGCAACACAGGGAGTCAAACACTAGCAATTAAGTGTCTGTCTCCAATTTAAAAATAATTCTTCAAGTCTAGTATTTTTGTTTTGGAATATGTTTTTAGCAAGTGTTTACCTTGCTTTCATTTTAAATTACACATTTCTTCAAACAAGTCATAAGGCTTCCTTTCCAAGAAATATTCTTTCAGTATCTACTTTCTGCCTTCATCTGGTATCAGACCTGAATACAAGTAATGTCCCACATTCTTTTCATTCCTGTAACATGTTGTAGTAATTTACATTTTTCCAAACTTTTCGCCTTTAACATTTATTAACTATTACACATAACTTTCCTGCCTCTGGGAAGCATAAGTATCTAATTAACCAAAAGTTTAGTTTTTAATTTTATGTCATTCTTTTACTGACCAGATTTAACTCTTTGCAAATCTCACTACCCTTTAGTATCCTTATTTACAAAATGAGTCAAGACTCGTCAGAGGTCACAAAAATTAGATAGTTGTAAAGTTCTTTGAAATTCTTAGATATTAATATGCAAAGCATACATATTTCAAACTCCTCTATATGCAATTCAGGGCTTTTGTTCTCTAAACAATTTGGTTTTTTAAGACACTTAAAAAGATTCAGACTCTACAGTAAGTCATAGAATCATTTGATCATTGATCAATCCTTTCATCATTCTGCTCCATCTTCTGAACTCTCTCTTGCATAACAAATACTTCATGGTAGAATGTTCACCTCTCCTGGCCTGAACAAACTGTGTAGCAGTCTCTTCCATCCAACTAACCAACAATGGTGAAAAATACAAAAAGCAAAGCACAGGAAAATGTTAAATGTAAAGGCAAAGCAGCCTATGGCCTCAATAACTTTTACAAAAAAATACTATACCTTATATGACCACCAAAAATATCCGTAATTGGAGTCTGAACAAAGTCAGCCTGTCGAGTGATGGATGATTTGTTCCGAGGTCCTACTTGCTCCCATTCATCCTCACTGCCTTCCCCTTGTTCACCTTGCTCCTCTTCTTCATGAACAGTCTGAGCCTCAGGGCCATTGGAAACTGAGAGTTCTTAAAGTGAAGAAGAAAAAAAACATATTGCTATTTTACAAATAGAACATGTATACAGATAAAGAATTTTAAAGGCAAAAAAAGCCAATTCAAATAATTTTCAGATGATAAAATGTTTTCATAGATCATATATTTGAGAAAGTAAATGAGAACAAGTATATTCCAGGCTCACCCACAGCTGGACACATCCATGCATTAACACAATACGGCTCACTGATGACTGTATGTAAACAAATGTAGTTTTCTAGCAAAGTTTGACATATTTTTAGTAGCAAATTTATGGGGTAGAAAATTAGAAAGTCAAGTATTATTCTGGAAACATAATTATGCCATTATTAAATACAACTCCTTTTCTGCACAGATGTTTTACAGAGAACCCAAGGCTTAGCAAATATTTTCTTTGCAAGTGCCAAAGTCAGGAGGCTATAAACTGCACACAGCTAAAGAACAAAATACGAAATGATCATTTTATATCATAAAGAATTTACCCTACCAATGAGAAATTGGGTAACTAGTGATCTTAATTCTATGAAGACTAAGCGTTTTGTTTCATTTTTAATAGGAGACCCAAACAAAGCCACTGTAAAATAAAATGGCATCTTACTCTGTATAAATTCTAATACTTCTTCCAAGGAAAATTCTTCTCCAATTTTGTCAATAAGAATTTTATAATAAGTTGGTATGTTTTGTTTTATATTAGATAGAAATTAGCCATTAGTCGAGAAGTTTCCAGTTCAAAAAAAGATCTTAACACTGGTTTAAAGATCAGTGAAAAAACACACTGATATATTTTTGAACTACCATGGAGAGAGCCAAAACCCCAGTAAACAACTGTCATTGCAGGTATTATGAATGGCAGACAAACGTACCTATGCTTAAAGACAAGACTAGTCAGCTTGAGTTAGCCTCAAATAACGCTCAGTTGAGCTCAGTAAAAATTTGCAATACAGAAATTTGTTGTTCAGGAGAACCAAGTATATGATTTATTATTATTGTCACTCAGAGTATTTACAGAATTATAATGCTTTTCCAAATCCCAGTAACACTTCAGATCATTCATAAATTGGAGAGAATGGATTCATTTTATCCTTTGGACACATTTTAACAAAAGATTACTTGTTAATGTCTTTTTGAGTCCCTAAAACATGGCACTCTATCCCTATCTCAACATCTATTCTAAACATTACTCTGTATTACAGAATCACCACCAAAAAAAAGAGAATATTTGAAAGAAATTAAGTTTGTTACAAAGAAAAAAAAAATCCACTAACTTTCATTATGTGGAGAGAGAAGTTTCTTTAGGGTCAGCATTTCTTCATGTAGTCCATTGAGGATAAATCCCAAGTATTCTTCAGCATCCTCTTGCCTGCCCTGAATAAAATGGTTTTTTTGATTATTATATGATATTTTCATGCTTTCATTTTAACAGGTTAATGACATTGAAAATCTAGCTTTCTCCTGTAAATTTAGACTGAATAGTTGGTAAATTAGCTAAGTTATAAAATCAAATAAAGTTTAAATTTTACTATAACAACCCCCTCATTAACCTGCCATAAGCAGTAAGTACACCCATAAGCTTGACCTGGAAACAAGCATGTCTGCATTCTTCTCAATACAAGTTCAATTTAACATCCGAGTTGGTAATTTTGGGGTTGGTTTTTTTTTTTGCTATGTCTTTTAAAAGTAATATTAAAAGTTGCTGTCAAACCAAGGCCAAATCAAAAGATGGTTTGAACTATTATCTTTTCTTTAAATTGAAACTAAACATGAAATATTATTTTGAAGTCTCTGTGGACCTTCAACCATTCCAAGCTGAATCCCAAGCAGAAATGAACTACTGCTCATTTCTTAAATATAAATCAATAGGTACCTTCTTTATAAAAAAAGATGTTCCATTTGAATAGGAATTTATTATTCTGACATATTGGACCGCCAAACTTGTAATTAACATCTTCCTATAATAATTAACATCTTCCTATAATTTAAGTCCCAAGACAGTTTGGCTTCATTATAATGAACTATCAACTAGTTGATTTTACTGGTATTTAGGCACAGAACCTGATGTATGCCTTTATATTGTTTTAATGACAGTGACTGCCTTGCAATGCAGTTACAGAAGTCGAAGATTTGTAAGTCACACCTTTTCTGACAGACTTGACTTTATAACCGTCAAAAGTCTATAAATGTATGTAGGTTCAAAGGCAGCTCCTGGTCGGATGTCTCTCACAATTTTATCACCTAAAGCTGCAAGGCAAAAAAGAAGTACATATAAATAACTATATATAGAAGTTTTTCTACATTATAGCTTAACACTCTCTTCACACATCACTAGATTTTGGAATCCAAAATTGTTTTTTATTAATAGTCTTATTACAATTTTAGTGACTCAAGCTCAGAATTCATAAGATACAACTCTCTTATCCATACACATTTTTTTAAAAATGTCTTATGTCACCCTACATAGACTTACAAATGGTCTGGAAAAGTTAGTACTCTTTTTATAATCAACACTCTGAAGATTAGCAAGAATATCCATAACCATCATAAAAGCACAATTCTATTAAATTTTTGTACTAATTTTGTACTCAAAGAACACTTCTTTAAGTCTTTTATAATTTGCAATTCTAATAGATCACTTTTCCTCACTGCAGAGAAAAAACAAAAAACCGAACAAGGAACAGTTTGACAGAATGTTCAACCTAGTGACAATACAAGGCCTCAGAAACTATATTTGAAAACTACACAATACAATAAAATGACCTAGAAATATAATAAGTTACATAAGACAGTAAGATTTGTTTTACAGAAACAAAACTTAAGCAGCAAACCACAGAAATGTCTGAACTGTTTGGAAATCACTGGAACAACCAGCTCTTTGTGATATTTTCTTATAATGTTACATAAACACATTCCTGAAACTGTTTTTTATTTCTATAAGTTTTTAATACAACAGATTTGGTTCAGAGATTAAAAAAATGAAACCTATAAGATAAATTTATTTGCATTGAAAAACCATTCTATACTTCACTAAATAACCATCACTGACCCTAAACATGTGTCAGCAAGACCCATACACTTCCGAAGTTTTCACACTGAAATAGTACATAGGATAGGGAGGAATTAAAAGACATGATAACATGCCTGCAGGTAATGTCTAAAAACTGAAGAGACCTGTTAGGGCTCCATTTTGTTCCAAACAAAACTGTGTGTATAGTATTTAAGGAAAAGTGATAGAATTGAGCAAGTTTATAAATCAAACAGTTAGAAATATGTAAGGAAGGAATCTGAGTAAAATACAGTGAATATCAAATGATTTTGTTACAAAGGGCATGTTCTTAGAAGACATCTTAACATTTAAGCTAATCTTCAACAAAAACTGTTCTTATTGCACTTGTACATTTGGTCTACCAAATAAAAAATTAAAAAGAAGGTGCAACACCTATGACTTCTTGACATGAATCACCAATAAGAAAACATGTAACACTGACAGAAAAGCAATAACAAACTTTTTAAGATATCAAGAAACGCCAGAAGTGCAAAGAGCCATGAAGGGAATCAAGCACCAGTATTTAAAGTTCTTAAGTACATCACACAATGCAGATCCTTACCACAAAGCCTTCTTATCATGATTTTAAGACTTTTCTCCCTCTATTACCACTCACCTTGTTTTGCTTTAGGAGGTACAGGCATATTAGTGAACTCATTCATTAAACGAACACTGAAACAGAATGGAAGGAACAACTAGACATGAGCAGCAAGTTAAGACTTAGAAGGACAAATAATAAAATTAGATCATTGTCATTATTGACCTCCACAAAAAAAAAAAAAAAAAAACAAACCCAAAGAAAATCATAACAAGTCTGAGCAAAGTTCAAACAAAAATTAACCTGATCATTGCCAATGAAACCAAGGTGTTAGGTTAGTTCTTGCAGCTCTCACGTTTCAGTTTTGCATATTAAACACTATTTAAAACTCATCTTCCTCAGGCAACAGGAACTATCTTCCTTCACTAGTCAAGCAATTGTAAAATACCAAATTCATTATAAAAACCTTTTATCACCAAGAAAAAAAAAAACACAAAAAAGACTTCTGGATACATATCAACTTTCAACAATTTCAGTAAACAACCATTTGTTAGATGCTTCTGAATGAGCTTAGTCAGATCACAGACTTATTTTATTTTATTTTTTAACAAGCTACTTACAAACTGTCTATCATAGGTGTTGAGGTACACGGCCGCTGTGATTTTGAATACATTGGAATGGACTTCATTAAATGATACATTGGAGGGCAAGCAACCAAGGCTTGCAGGGTCTATGCAGTGACATTAAGGAAATATTCAGAAAATGTAATCTGCATGTTAACCAAATATTCAATTATATTTAAAATTATATGCAAAACAAAGCTAACTCTTTACTAGGTAGACCAGTCCAATAACTAAATTGGAACAGATGGATGGACTTTTATCATAACATTAACTAATAATGTACAGAAGTTATACCAAAAACCCCTGGCATCTTGTGTGATTTCACAATGCAGTGATTTCACTGGCATTTCAATGTTGAAAACTTTAATTAAAGGGAAAGGAAACATTTAGTCCAGGAGCAGGAGAGGAAAAGAACCTTCATAGGAAAGACTTCAGAAAATTAACAAATTGAAAATTGGCAAGTGATAACCTGTAACATGCTTTCTGAAAAGAATGGAAGAAACCAGCTGACAGACTTCAAGTTAAAGGTGACGATTCACCCCCATAACCAAACCAAACCAAACCAACCCGCTGTTGTGTGAAACATTCTGCAGTGTAAAGAAGAGTTTGGAGCAACCAGTAAAGCTACAGCCTACATTGGGAGAAAATACTTTAAAAACATCAGTCTGTGCTACTTGGCAAGGACAGTGAACAGAGGAAATGTATTAAAAGACTGGAGGGGCAGGGAAATGACTAAAAAGGCAGCAACCTCAACAGATAGAGAGATATATTAACTTGATCCCTTAGTGTGCAAAAACTGAGTAACAAATTCCAATATAACATTTTATGACTGAAAAAATGGGAGCTAATACGTGCAATCACGTGAGTGCAGAACTGGTCGTGTGAGATAAAAGCTGAAGTTTAAAGCACGATCGCTGGTCTGGAAATGTGTTATTAGGTTCTACAATGATCAGTCTTGAAATTGGTCTTCGTATTTTTCACTAGCAGTTAAAGTATCCTAATTGTCACTTGCAGTGAGCCATTGTTAACACAGGAGATAGAGATACATTAATAAAAAATTATTATTGATAAAATTATCATAATACAGCAGTGAAAAAGGAAGATTTCTGTTACCCAAGGTACAAGTTACTTTTGCAGGGGAATACAATTCTAATACATTAAGAGTAAGCTGATCTTCCATCCCTTTGTGAAAGGGTTATTTTGAACACCACATTTACACAGATGATATGACAGCGACAGCCTGCTCAACAGAAAATCAAATGGTCCACTTAGCAAATCGCCAAAACAAAGCCCAAGAGCAAGAATAGTTGACTTCAAGTACAAAAGAGCAATAACCACTTAAGTTGATGCACAAAGAGTCATGAGTAAACATAACCAGAAATTACAAGGTTTTCAGTCATGAGGAAGTTAACAGTTCTGAAGTATTTTGACAGAAGTAACAGAGACAAATTGCAAACAAGATTGTGCAACCAACTGCAGGGGAACCCTGGACACATGATGCAATGATCTAAAATACCTCTAGATTTCTAGATGCTACCCTTAAACATTTTAACCACAGTAGTAGGATATGGGAAGACAAACACTTTTATAAAATACTTACCAGAGTAATCCAGAAAAACTTTGACAGATATAATATACAAATTTTAGCTTAAATGTATTATTTTTTCCAAGGTAAGGATACAGCATTGATGTAGCACCAGTTTCCTTTGTTGATCAGCCCTCGTGGTTGCAAAGACACTGGTTTATGTATTAGTCTTACATTTTCCAGTATTTCTGCAGAATGAGAAACAGTAAATTGAGCATCAACAAAATGCACATGCTAGCCTTCAAAACAAATACCTGTTGATGCATTACAAAACATTTCAAATCCATTAACAAGATTCCCAGAAACTTCCGCAAATAATTTTTGCTCCATTTAAACACTGCTCATATTTCAAATCAGACATTTCTTCAACCAAAGACATCCTGGAATTTGGGTCAGGAGGATGCTGGTATAAAAACTAATCACTGTAATTTCAAAACTGAGATGACCTATTTGTTTTTAGTTTTCCTAAACCCAGATACTTTTACTTATATAGATATAAAAATATCATTAGCTGTAATCCCTTGCCACCAATTTTATGAATTATTTCCCAAATTCTTCTACTTTGAAGAGAGATGAAGCTGATAGAGCAGTCTCAGTTTACAAGTTTCAGCATTATCTTACAACAAAGATACCTTAGTGCAAACAGGACAGATAGATGTTAACACGGTCTTTGGAACAGTATGTTTTATTTACTGGTTTAAGGCTTCCAAAATCTACAAGATAATAGGCTTAGATAATATAATGTGTACTGTTTTCCTGCTTTCAAAAAATTCAGCAATGGCCCGAGTTTAAAAATTAGAAACCACTGCACATAAGTGAGTCTGTCTCAATTATGAAACTGAGAGCAACAGGGGAAAGATTTTCCAGGAAGTCTGACCTGTTATTTAGGTACCTATATAAAAATGTTTAAGGAAAATATTGCATCTGCTATATTTTAAATTTGCAAAATAAGGACAAGAGGTATACAAGACAGAGCAAAACATGCAAATAAACATAGCAATTGTCTACCAAGGGGGTTATTTATTTTTACAATAAATGTGAGAGCCTCTAAAGCCCTTATATGCTACACTACATAAACTTAGAAGTTTGAGCTGCTCACAAGAAGGACTATCTAAACAGACAAGATAACATGACATAGGTGGAAAAGCAGAGGCACAAAGCCATGACTAAGCAGAGGAGGTGGCAGAATTGCAAACAAAATCCATGTCCTTCTACTTGCAAACTATCTCTTTACCTATAAGATCATATTTCCTGATGACGCCACCAGTTCTAATCAAACAAAAGCATGCCAAAAAAAAAATATTTAAATCAGTCTTCTATTAGATAAAAAAACCTGACACCTGAAAGGGCAGACAGAAAAAAAGATGTAAAAGGGAAGACGTCAGCACCTAGCACAGATTCAGGTGAAAATTCTTCTGCAAGTATTGAAATGTATTTGTCATTAAATTATCGATGCTCAAGTATTTCAGAATATATTGTTAAAGCAGTGAAGTTTGAAACATGTTGGGCACACATACAATCTTTCTATTAATATAACTAGGATATTAGGATAACTAATAACTATAACTAGGAAAATTAGGATAAAAATTATGAAAAAGTTATTTATTTTTAATGTCTATCAGTAACCTTTTAGGTTAACTATTTTTCCCCATTTTTGTATCATAAAAATGTTATTAGGACCTTTAGCATCCTCTTGTGGTCATAAAACTACTTTGTAAACAACGTCTAGAGCAATTACAGCAAGTTTTGTTTCTTTCAACAAAGAATTATTTTTGTGTACAGCAATTACATTCAATACCACATTTTCATCTCACATCTAACATTTACACAATAATTAAAGGAACTTTTAACAAGAGTGTCAGAAGAAAAAAAACACTTACAACCATGAGAAAACCTTAAAAATGCAAGGCCTGTTATAAAGCACATGTCACTAACCAGAAAGAATTTACATTTGCTTTGGTGGATACTGACTTGTGAAACACAGCCTTGATTTGAAAACATATCTATCTAGAACAATATTATCATATTTAGAAATTTCTGTTGGTAAACAGAAAACATTTTGCTAAAATTCATTCACCAGGTGGTGCTATTACAAATACCTGTCACATGTTTATAAAAAAAAAAAGAAAAAAAAAAAGTAATTCCCTAATCAATGCAAGTCCAAAGTTTAACTAAAGAGAAACCATGTGGCTATGGTCTCCATGACCAAGAGATATATGCTACAAGTTAGCAATTTAACACTTAGCTTGAGACTATTACTTGGCAAGTATCACATATGTCACTCTCATCTTTCTTCATATCCAGACAATGATAAAAAAATGCCAGGACAACACTGCTGGATAACCCTACACAAAATCAGTTTCTGCAAGAATGCAATTTGATAGTACAACAGGATAACTTTCTGAAGACGTTTATAAAAAAGCCCAAACCTTGCTTGCCTCCCTGCCACGATTACTTCCTCTAGTGCTCACCTAGCTTTATTAGTAAGAAAAATTTTTCTACTATGTAACATTGAAACACCTTTGTTACAAATTAAACTAAGTAATTCTTGTCTTGTTCACTACAGTCTTGGAAGAGCAGTGACTTGTCATCTTCTTTATGAATTTGTTTTATGTATTTGAAGTTACATCCATGATGACTCCAACAATCTCATCCGAAACAAAGTAAATACAAATTTTCCATGTTTGCCAAAAGAGTATGGTTTTCAAGTCTTACTTCTGTTTTCGCTGCTGCACTATTACATCTTCCTTGAGAAGTAATGCCCAAAGACTGGCATTTTCATTGAGTCCTCAACAGCAACAACAGGAATTATAGTTATCTTCCATCTTTTCCATACAAATTGGTATTAACACACAGTAGAAAAAAAACTTTGTTGTCTTCAGCTTTACTAAGGACACTTATCAATTCCCTAGAACTTACAGATCCTTTTATTCTCTAATACTATTACCAACCATTTATTCTTTGTATTGTATCCTTGCATTTGATTTCTGTTCTGATGTCTCCTTCCATACTTGCATTTATTGGATTCCCCTCCTAATTTAAAATCATTCCAGATTTATTCAGATCTTAAATGTTTGTGTTCCTCAATTCATCTGCAATTCTGCCTGCTGTAAACAAATTTTACGTGCACTATTCCATCATCATCCACAATGAAAACACTGGAAGAAAACATGACTCAGAAAATCTTTTTAGATTCTCCCATTGAAATTTTTCCTAAAGTTACGAAGAACAGTTAGAAGACTACTCAGAGAACAGCTAGTTTTCCAATCACTTATTTCCCTAGTTACTTAGAACATTACATAAGGCAACTATTATCAGGTTATGCATCAGAGGGTAGTAACTGTGAAACATGGCAAGTAAAGCCTGGAAGAGAGCCTTATTTTTTACAAATATGGACTATTTATAACCTTATTGTCCCTTAGAGATGAATTATTAACATGTTTGTCCTAGCATCTAAATTAGGCTAAGGTGTATAACTAGTACAGTTGGCCCTTTCTAAATATGCAAGTGCTGTACCTTAATTCTCTACCATTCTGATGCTATCTGCCTTGAGTTTTGCCAAATAAACATCAATGGCTCATAGTTTGCTTTAGAAGTTCGTTTAACTGGTTCACTAGTGTTGCCAGTAAAGCTCACCACCCACCTTACCCACTTGCTAAAATTAAGTCTTTGTTATTTTTTTTCTCATCAAGATTAACATGAAATTTCTTTGTCTGTTCTATTTATCTTCTAGTCCTGATCTTCATCTCCTTATCTTGTGTAGCTTTCGTTTAAATTTGAGGACTAAGAAACCACACACCTCTGCAGTTGAATCAAGTAGCATTAAACAATCTTCAAGGTGCCTGTGAATCGCTAACCTCCCTTGTAAGAACTGGTGAAATTAAGGCACAAACCAGCAATTTGTCCCTGGAAAAGTAACTTATCTTCTTGTGTCCTGAGCAGCTGCTCTAAATAAAAACTGTATAGAAAAGCCTTAGAGCTCCAACATCAAGTCAGAAGATTTGCCAATTTTGCTTGCTAAACTCGAGATACTTTAGGTCTAGATTTTACCTGTGTTTAGCACCCTACGGCACTTGTGGTCAAAAATTCATTCCCATTGGCACGAGTTGAAACTGGTGAATTCCCAGCAAATCCAACAACAGGATCTCAACTCAGCCACACAGAAAACAAGGAACACAATCAGCAGCTACCTATGAAAAACATACAGGATT
>JAVJGG010000088.1:39541428-39559203 GCA_035590195.1 Aviceda cuculoides | reverse complement strand
CCTTTTACAATGATGTTAACCTAGGCAAAAGATTTGAAATTAAATATGTACAGAACAGAGCAAATGATCTGTCCGGAAACCATAAACTGAAACTCATGTAACACATTTTTTTTGTGTGGGGGTATGAACAAAGCACTCATATACTCATTTTACAAACAGGACAGAGAACATTAAGAAAAGAACAGACAATGAAGAAAGTCACCTTTTTCCACAGAACAAAGCACTGATTACATGGCATTCAGATCTTCAAGTAAACGTTTTATACCAAAATCAGTAGCATCTGAATTACAGGAATTGCAGCAATATAACTCCTACCTAAATCAGCTACAATGAGAAGATGAATTCCTTTTCCCTGAAAAAGGATCTATACTCAGACCATTCCTCTGCAAAAACAGCTAGCTAACAGTGAAGGTACAGAAAAAAACCGTATAAAAATTACATTGCTATTTCAATACATTAAAGACAAAATAAAAAGCTCTGCTCCCACCTGGTGGCAAAAAATAGTATGGAAACAGTAAAAGTCTAGAAAGTTAATTTAAAGCTGAAGCAACCTGGACAAGATGAAAAAAAACTTTTTAATCTATGGGAAGCAGTTCTAGCTTTATGATTGTCACAAAATAGTTTTAAGTTAAAATTCACTACCAAATGATAGCTTAAGATTCTAAGAGTACAACAAACTCCACATGTATGGGTTCATACAAACCATAATCACCTGCTTATATTTTTTTTTAATACAGTCAACTGCATTTGTAATACCTAAGTGAAAAATACACAGAAATATAAATTATTCTGACAGCTTTCCTCTCAACAATTTTAAGTAGTGAAACTATTACTGAGTAAGGAGGAGATGAGTGGCAAGCATATACTTCTGGGTATTCTGAATAGCAATCTCCAGGTCAGCTTCTGGTTACAGTAAATAATTTTGACTTGAAGCCGTCACACACACTATTGTACTTGTAAATTAGCTTGTAGCATAAATAGCAGGATTTTGTACAAGCCTTTTCACATACAGACTACTTCACAGATTTAAAATTATTTTTGTTCCAACACTCACCAGTCAGTGACACAAAATGCAACCAACTTGATATTCTTCTTCATGTTTTCTAACTGAATCTGCAAAAATGATCTCATGCACATCTTAGCATTTCTCATTAGAACCACAAATACGACAGAACCAACTGTCAAGGCCCTTATGTCATGCACCGCCTTTCCTGATGTACCCTCCGGACAGTTTCTTGTGGTTATTCTTGAATAGGCAACAGCTAGCATTGTTTCTGAATAAAATAATATTGTTTATAATGGTGAAGGATAATTCTTCAAAATTTGAAAGACAGACCTCTCAAACAGCAAATCAGTAAATATAAAAACTATTTCCTGAATTAGAATTTCTGAAGCAAGACCTATTTAGACATTACACTTAAGGTACTGTAAGTGTCCAGAAATTTCAGCTACTTTGGCATAAATACATCAATGCTCTTCCCTTCTTGTAATGAAATGCATTACAAGATTGTAAATACTGGATAACACACCATTTTCAGAACAAACTTTTCTAACATAGTTCTCCTTATTACAATAGCACACAGCTGAATGCAACCAGCCTATTTAAAAATCACAGATCATTTAAAAGTATTGTTTGACAAGTAGCAATGGTTTTACCACATCTGGGATAATGACATGGTAATGTCTTGTTGGAATGTTTACTCAGGGGGATACAAAACTAGCTTATTTAAGTTACATCTTCCATAGCAGTGTTTGAACAGTCATCTTATTAAGAACATTAACAGAGGAATCTTCTCTATCAATATAGCACGCTCCTGCTTACAAGCAGAGTTAATACCCTTCCAGTGTAACATCCACTTGTGTGTATTAACTATACCTGCAATCTTTATGGCTACAGGATCCTCTGAAACTGGAACAGGCCCCTCTTTGACTTCAACCTGTTTTTCAGGGACCAGAGTAGATGTGGCAGGAGGGGTATACTTAGTCTCAACATACACCACAGATGTGGAAGCAGAGGGCTTGGAATTGTGAAAAAGACTAGCCCACGATTTTGCAGGCTGATTAACAGGGACTGATCCTGCAACCGGGACTGTTGCCTCAGTAGTAGGTGAAGCTTCCTCAGGCTTAGCTTGGTCTGAGTCAGTGCTTTCCACAGTGTGCAATTCTACCCCATTGGCCGCTGTGTCCTCACCAGAGGATTCAAGTGTTTGTCCATTAGTAACACCAAGATTTTCAGTAGTATCAGTACCAGCATAAGACTGTACAACAGCTGTCCTTAACGGGCTATCTCTGCCAGTCTCTGAGGGGATGCAAAACTGTTCAGAATTAGTAACACGGCATACCTCAGGCTGCCCTGCAGTCCTGGTATTGTCTAGTGCGCTAGAAACAGAATCATCAGAGACAGCTTCGTTAACGAAGTCCACAGAGTTGTCCGGGCTGTTGCAAGTCCTTGGTGTGGCCAGGGAGGGTATATCTCCCGTCAGTTCCGTATCCTCCGTGCTTATACTGTTTAGTCCTGATGAATTTGCATGGCCATTTACAAGAGCTTCTGTGGGAGCAATGCCATCACTGACATCTTCCAAGTAACTGTAGTATCCAGGGGGTCTTTTTTTCTTCTTTTTACGCTCCCTTTGCCCAAGGCCTCCAGACAAGCCATCATTTTCAGCGTTAGAACCGCTGTCCAAAGCGAGGGTTGGATCAGTAAACTGGCAGTCAATGGAATTGTAGTTTGTTTCACCGAGAGTATCATCAGGGGTTTTCTGAGCAGGTGCACAACTGAGAATGAATTCTGGAGCCTGAGGATTCAGAGTACTTGAAATACTGTAGTCGGTGTTATTTAGTACAGATGACTGTGTCTCAATAACTTCATTAACACCAAATTCAATCCTCTGATACTCTTCCCCTGGAAAAGCAAAAGCAAAGCTAAGTTAGTGAATGACATCTAATCAAAAAGCTACAAAGCCAAGAAAAAAACCCTGTATTTTTCCTGCAACTCAGAAAACAAACTACATTCCCTCAAACAAAAATAATTCTTATTCTCTATCTCAATCCTGACGACTATTTCAAAATGTCATTTTCTTAAAGACAACAGAGTACAACTCAGGTTTTCTTATACAGAGTATGTAATTTTCCAAATCACTGCACAGTTCCTGCAAATAACACCTATTAAATTCACCTATTAAAAAAAACCAACCAAACAAACAAACAAAAAAAACCCAAACAAAAACCCATTAAAGTTCAATGACTTTAGCAATATTCTGCATTAATTTAATTACTGGATAATTGCATATAAAATACGATGCAATATTTAACTCCACACTACTTCTAAAGCCAGTCTTTTCCACTGACAGTTACAAAATCCAAGCCTTTACCTGTTTAACTTTTAAAAATTTCCACATGTGGAGTTTGGTTTTTGGGGGGCTTGCTTTGGTTTTCCTGGTGTGTAAAGACTTATCATCCTTAATAACTGAAAAATATTTTCATTAATTGTATGGAAACACTGCAATTACAGCTTTTGAAACTCTAGGCTCATCAATAACTTATAGTAATAAATTCAACTGTGATAAAACTAAATATGAGAATACGATATATATGACTGTATGATTCTATGACAAGAAATACAACAGAAATGCCTCAACATAAGTCAGCGTTCAACTTGTACATACAAGCAGTACTGAAAAATTTATGAACAGGATTGGTTTGGGGGGGTTGGTTTGTTTTGGGTTTTGTTGGGATTTATTTATTTACCTAGGAATTTTTTACATGCTCTTTAAAGAAACACCGAGAAATATTCTCATGGCAGGCTGCAGTATCACAAAATAGTCAGTCACAAAGTACTGCAATTTCATGGAACTTAACTGTCTTTATAACGCACTCATACTAACTAGTCATACTGAATACTTCGGTTACAACTATTTCCATAACTATCAAATAAAGACCTAAAATTAATGTAACTGAGTCTCAGGAATGTTAAAGGTTAAGCTCACATTTTAGTAGTTAAAGTTTTGTAGGTCTTTCTATGATATGCATGTTACTGTTTCAAAGGCATTCATTTTAATATTTTGTTTCCTCAAAGATGGGGGGCTAAGAAACACATTTCAAATTTTTAAGACTGTTACTACAGAACCAAATAACACTAGATAGGTATTTCCAAAGGAATGTAAGTGGATACACCACTAAACTTCAAAGATTTTGTGCAACTTACATTGACACATCAACAAATGCCTATTTTCAACTATACCACAGACACTAAAAATTAAGTGTTAAAAAAAAAAAAAAAACCACAACAACAAAAAACCCCACATAACAAAAAGCAAGCAACAGTTCCCAAGGAAAAAAAAAGTTATTAATCCTATGGGAGGACAGAGTCTAGTGGAGAATGTTTTGATACATAACTGTCAATATAACAGTTTTGAAACTCTCCAAATACTTTCTAGAGAAGTCTGCTGATGAAAATCTTAGCTTTAAAAAAAATGTAAAAGAAAAAGAATCTACAAGGTACGTATTTTTTTAGTACCAAACGAAGGGTAACAAACATTCAATGCGTGTTGAGGTCTGACTTACACATGCAATACCAACATATTATGAATTAATGAACAAAGATATATAATACAGATTTTAATTGCTTTTCTACTTTTACCTATTAACCTAAATGAGAAGTAAACACATTTCAATCTTGCTGCCAGTCAGACTAAAGGAAACATTTAAAAAAAAAAAAAAAAAAAGTGAAAAACTCTCCATACACATCTGATTTCTCTAAGTCATGTTAACAAGAGCCTAAATTTCAAATTTTCTTCACCCTTCCCCTACACCCATGAGAAAGCATTTTATAACACCATGCCTGTCAATCCACCATTCACCAACTACTTCTGCAATCACTGACCTGCTATCACCAACCAGAAAAGAGGGCTTAAGTTTCTTTTTAAAAAATCAGCAGCCTAAAGGCAGGGAGGTGGAAAGCTGCTGCCTGATATCAATATCCACTTAAGAGGGAAGGGCTGGGAGATCTCAGGCATCACCTAATCGTTTAGCAGCAACACTAACTGGCTGCCAGTGCTATAGGCTGGCTGACCTGCCAGGACACACACAGCTCGAAACCAGCCACAGCTTCCTTTGCTTGCAAATGCAGAGCATGGGGTTTTAAGAGGTACAGGACACAAATCCACAACAAAACTATTCCTCATTAGTTCATCTGCTTACAGAGCAACTTGTTAGTTCAAGCATGAACCAAGAGCTAGTTCTTTACCCTTTGTTACAACAGGAACAAGCACAAGCAACAACTGATAACACCTAATATTCCTCCAACCATGAGAAGAATGAATTATTGGTCACATTTCAAATCCCTACCAGTTCAAAATAATCTGGGACTTCTGTTTCTTTTCCAAAATCCCAGTTAAAAACATAGTAATAGCTTCAAAACAAAGAACATGGTTTCCATTCATGGGCAAATTAAGTCTATGACAGCCAAAACTGAGAGTTCTCACTTCCACACTCCTGTCCTGCTCCTCTACTCTCCAACAAGCTTCCAGTAGTTGTGTTACTAAAAGCTAACCTAGCAAAAAAAATAATTGGAGCGAGTATTTTTTTTTCCTCCTGTTTTTTTGTGAACTTATCAGTTTACTGTACACTAGACAATCACAAGAACCAACTCAGGGCAACTGGGGAGCAGAAAACAAAACACATCCCTTACAATTATGACACAATGGTAATTTACCTGAAGATGCTACATGAACATCGTAAGCTAAAATCCTGCCAAGAGCATAACTGATATTCTACCATTTAACGCATAAATTAGGAAGTTACAGCTGAAAATTAAACTTTACACCTCACAGCAGGATTAGAATAATAAACATCAGTAGCTAATGTATAGTTAGTCTACGGAATGATTGACAGAAGCTCATTTGCGGCAAGATTGTGTCAAGTTAGTTTCACAAAAAATGAGAGAGATTTTTTTCTATTTTTTTTGACTTTCCACTTTGCTTCTGGGAATCTTTGTTTCAACCTAGTTCACAGTGCTATTTCTGAATGGACTGAAACAGGTGTATCTGTTATGAACAACATGACACGCATATTGAAACAAGTATCAACAGATACTCCAAGGACAAAGTCTATGTACAATAGCAAAAGCTGTGAATACATAGTACTAATTAGTCTGAACAGAGTTCTGCATATTAGAGCTTCAGCCATGATTTGATTACTCCTAGTGAGTATTAACGGAACTTCTAATTCTGTAAAAGTTAAATACTGCAGATAAGTATAGAAAAAAAATTAGACTATGGGGAGTGACAACATGGTCAGTGTATGTCATCTTATTATAATTATAGATATTCTGCATAAGCACAGCATTCCATTTTAGTTTCCACAGCTTCTTATGCAGCCATCACAGTGACAATATGCATGCACAGTACAGTGCAAGCTTGTTAAAGACATTTTTCAGGCAAAACCTAATTTGCTGTCATTACCTAATCTCAGGGCTGGGAGGGGTTCTCTCAGGGTCTAGGAATGATCTGAAAAACATTTGTACAAACCAGCTTTCTGTATGGCTTGTGAACATTAAAATCTCAGTCTTAAAGAACAGAACTTAAATCCATAGTTAGACAAAGCAATATATGACTGGACACCCCTGTCATCAACAACAGTTGACAATTCGTAACATATGGTCCTTTTACTGAACTTTTCAAACTTCTACTTAAAACTACTCAGGGTCCTAAAACTGGTCTTGTACTAAATAAAGCTTCCCAATTTTCAGAAATGTTGCATATCTGCTTTCAAATGGGACCTGTTGTCCTTCTTTATGACTGGCTATCTTATTTACCTTTAAATCAAAGCCAAAGTAGCTAAGCATAATGATTAGGTGTCCTTAAACATCAATATGTGCATTTTGGTCCTCTTAAGTACTTTTGAGAAATGTCCAGACACGTGTTATTTTGAAGGAGATCTGGGTAAGTCTCAGCTTCCTTGCTCTCCTCTGGTTCAGGCAAAAAAAAAAAAAAAACCACTAATTTACCTTCCACTTAAAATACTGTGAAAGTTTAAACTATACAGACAGAGTGATAATCACATGGCAACTGCCAACTCCTACTTAACTGTCAACTTTATATAACTATGAAGTAAGGCCAGGTTGTAAGGTGTATGGGTTGAGACAGAGTAGATGTGTGACTGTTACAGCTTTACAACAGGAACTCTAATGCATTTTACCTCAAGAGTCATACTTCCATCAGAAGAAAAAGGATTTTCCAGAGAAATAGCTAAGCCAGACAGAAACAAGAGTCAAAAGGAACACCAAACAGAGCACTGCTTGTAGAGCTGTCTTCAGGCTGCAACTGCCAGAAAATATTCATGCTACGGCTTTTACAGGAAGGCCAGCTGAACACCACACTGGTTACTTATTTCTTCAGTACAAGTGCTCTAGCAAACTTCAGCCCCCCACATTTTTGCATCCCGCAATATTTCAGAAAGACACTAAAACTGTGTGGTAGCACAATCAAGGAATAAGCATGTCCACTCTAATTAGCTGAAGTTCAATGCAGTATTTTCAAATACTTTCATGGATCTTATTTAATAAAGTTGTTTAAAAAACCAACCTGCCAAATATAGGCATATACCTGCTCAGTGTGTTCTAAAGATTAAATTTAAAGAGAGGCTGTAGTAAATCTAAGGTGAGTGGCACAACCTTTTAAGTTAAAAAAAAGATGTTGATTTCCTACCGTCATGAAACTTACCTGTGGACTTAATACCACATGAAACTGTTTCATTGTATGGGGGGAGCTGTACAAAAAAGAAATGAAACTTATTTAAAGACAAAGCAACTCTATTAGCATTTTATATCAGTTCCATTTGAAACATCTGAATCCTTTAAAAATAACACCGTTATTAAGGTTTAATTTTCTCAGAGTATGTCTTGAACACATGCTTCTATATTTATCAAATCCCACACTGTAGCTTCAAGTGTCCTTGCAGATTACCACAATTACTGAAAGATAAAGATTATCTTGGTTACACACCATAGGGTCATCAAATTCTCAAGCAATTCACCTCACAGCATCAGGATCCTCCTTCATCAACAGTACTTGCCACAATTTTATAATGAGGAACATAACCTCTTTTTAGGCAAAAACTGAAGACAGACCAAATTACCTGTGAAAGGATGAAACAAAGTTTTGCACAGACAATAGTCACACCTAAACCTTTTGTTTCTCAACCTGCTTCAGCTATAGTGTTGCCCTTGAAATGTTTCAGCTACGGTGTGCTCTTAATCATATTTTTAAAAAAACAGAAATTTTTGATCATCAGCCTAAGCATAATGTAACCACAGCATATAGTTTCTCTCTGGATTGCAAATATGTCTGGTTGTCCTGGTTTTGGCTGGGATAGAGTTAATCACCCTTCTAGTAGCTAGTATAGTGTTATGTCTTGGATTCAGTACAAGAAGAATGTTGATAACACACTGATGTTTTCAGTTATTGCTCAGTAGTGTTTATACCAAGTCAAGGATTTTTCAGCTTCTCATGCCCAGCTAGCAGGAAGGCTGGAGGGGCACAAGGAGTTGGGAGGGGACACAGCCAGGGCAGCTGACCCAAACTGGCCAAAGGTATATTCCATACCATGTGATGTCATGCCCAGTATATAAACTGAAGGGAGTTGGCTGGGGGGGAGGGGATCACTGCTCAAGAACTAGCTGGGCATTGACTGGAAAGTGGTGAGCAATTGCACTGTGCATCACTTGTTCTGTACATTCCAATCCTTTTGTTATTATTGTCATTTTATTATTGTTATTATTACCATTATTAATTTCTTCCTATCTGTTCTTATCTCAACCCAGGACTTTTACCTTTTTCCTTCCAATTCTCTCCCCCATCCCACTGGGCGGGGGGGGGAGTGAGTGAGCAGCTGCATGGTGCTTAGCTGCTCTCTAAGGTTAAACAACAACACTGGTATAAAACACTCACATAAAATACTGGCATCATTTTATGGACTCAGTGGTTGACAGAACCTCTGCTACTGTGTAACCACAAGTGGGCAATTTCTAATCCCTGCCTTGCCTGCCCCCAAACTGCCCCAGAAGCTGAAAGCCGCCTCCTGTGCCTGCATGTGAACTGGTAGCCATTGCTACATTGCAATCCAGCAGCTGCCTGGAGAACAGCTGAACTGTTTCTGCAGAGGGAGATAAAACATTGAGAGTATAGTGCAGTTTTACAATGCTATTCTAAATATTAATTATAATGGTGTAACAAATATCAAAGACTTCTCTGTTGAAGTCTTCAGTTCTCTAAAGCTACAGATACTTACATATTGCCTTCTTAAAGCACTACAGACAACAGTGCATCAGAAGTGGCAAGAAAAATATTCCTAAAGTTACATTACAAAAAAGTGCATAAAAAGAACACAAACTGTAAAATCCATTTATAAACTATAATACATCTTAATATAAATGAGAATCAATAGGTCAGAAAGAGGCTCCAAGCTGTTAAGAACCTATTATCCATATTAATATTGAACACGGATTCAATATAATTTTATAGTTAGCACTAAAAAAAAGTTACCCTACAAGTCTACAGTCAACAGTTTATGATAAAACATGTAATTCTTTTTTTTTTCCTCCAATTCAAAGGGCTTAAGAAGATACAAAGTTTAAAAAAAAAAAAAGTAGTCCACCTATTGGTCTCTATATATCTGGTTAATCAACAGCACTTTGTGAAGTAGAGATTTCTGAGTTGACCTGTTTTTTACAACTGGGTCATCTGAATCATCTCAGTCAACAGGTATCTAATAGAACATGTATTAAAACCACCATGTATAAAGAGACATTCTAGACAACTTTTAGCTTTAACTAGTCCCTTGCCTCAGTCCATCCTTCAGTCTATAGGTAAGGGACTTCAGCATCAACAGATGCTGGGACTCCCAGAACTGGCACTGCCCCTAACAATGTATGTCAAACACCACTGCAGTACTATAATCTCAGTCTTGTCCTTCTTGAATTTCACCCTATTTTTTTCAGACCACTTTTCTCCAAAATATCTGCACAGTGTAAAACTAATAAGCGTAATTTTTATTTCATCATCCAGATAATTAAAACATTGAACTGAACCAGATCAAGGACAAACTTAAGGAACATCGTTCAACACAGTTTATTTTGATAGCTAACCAGTAAGTGGTACACTTAATACAGTTATAAAATTAAGTAAGACTGGTTCTAATGCTGTAGGTTCACGTTTCCTCAACGTAGTTTGAGAATAGCTTTATAGAAGTCAAGATATGACATTTTCATCTTCCACAATGTAAGCATTAGAATAGCTCATGTAGGACCCTTAAGGTGACACTACATAGGATGCAAACATCACACTGCTGCTACTGTATTTAATGGTGGGAAAACAGCTATATAATCAGAAGAAACATGTACTACCTGAAGATCTATTCTGCATTGCTTCCCACCTACCAGAAAAGATACAAAGCTATCCCTAAAGGCAAGTAGAAGCTATCTTTTTCTTTCTAAACTTCCCCCACCTCACCCCATTCCCTTCACGTATTTTTATTGTTTACTGGTATACTATACTAACCATACTTGGAAATTAAGTTACAGGAAACTAAGTCGCATTAACAATGGCCATCAGATTTGTAAAATGTGACAAAAGGATTTCCCCATCTACAGTTGAAGTGTTCATTTCCTTTATGTTGGCGGGGGAGGATGGAAGCATGATTGAAATGTTTGAATGGAAATGTTTGGAGGAAAAACAAGGAAACTGACCTAGAGGAAAATTATTTTTCAAGTCTGGAGATTAGGACAATGGTATAATACTCTTCCCTACAAAGGGAAATGGTTTCTTCATTCTCTACCAAGGGCTACAGAGAATAAGAGTCTACTATCTGTAGTATGTTATGAACTCAAACACACAAAGGCAACTGTTTCCACTCCATGGCCCTCACTGCCACTGTAATTAGTTCATTACTGTTCCACTTCTCAAACCTCATGCACAGACTGCCTTGTAAGCATAGCTTTGATGGTTAGCAGCGCTCCACCTGTCAAAAAAAATTAAGAATCCCTGTGCTTCAAAAGGCTCACGAGACTTAGAAGCCAACCTAACTTACAACCAAGAGCACTGCTTGTTTTCTCTAGATCCACCTAGAAAGAAAACTGCAAGTTTTCTCTAGATCCACCTCTAAAAAAACCAAAAAATAAATCAAAGCTGAGGTAATAGGGCTGGATAACTCACTTTCAATATCCTATCACTACAATGTCAGCTATACCATCTCTGAAAGATGACAAGCAGAAGGTGGAATAATTAATTTCTTATTTCTAAAAATTGACTTAACATCCACATACATGGAAAGACGACTCCTGTTCAATATCTTCAGTTTGCAAATTAGCAAGCTAAGAGAATGATAAAAAAAATTGTATTGTTATATTTCAAATACAGACAAAGAGATGCAACTTTAAAACATTATTTCTAAATGAAGTTTAAAGTAGATCTTACCTCAACAGAGCATCGTGGAGTCACAAAGAACTGATTAAATTCATCAGGGCTGAACTCCCCAAAAATATACTAAAAATAAAAGAGAAGGATCTTTGTTAAAGAATTATTTATATTCAATAAAATTAATAAATTCATGACTATATCTATTAAGGTACTAGCATTCAAAAATACCTGTATGTTAGGAGCCAGAAACTCACCTGTTTGCATCCCAACTCTCATCTTAATTCTTTCCCAAGGCCTTAGCAAAGTACTTTAGGCTCTAAAACTGTATACAATGCATTTTCCTTCAAATTCCCACTAGAGGTAATCACAGCACAAACTGCAGCTCATCCCATGACAGGTTTCAAACCAACATGTAGTGAGAAGTTGCATCAGTTCATATAAGCCCTAGACACAAGCTAGTTTACCTTCTAAAACACCACAAATACCTACCCTTCACAACAGAAAACACAGGAATTACTTTTCCAGAGTTCTGCTAAACTAATGCAAGACTACTAATGGTACCACTACCTGAATGCACAAGCATAGAAATGAAACTGCCTAGGTGTACAAAAATACACAAGATCTAAATATCATCAATTTTGGTACGACTGCTCTTATGAATTTTGTCACCCCTGTGCCTGAAACTCTGCACCACAAACCTAAGATGAAATGTCTTTTCCCAACATTATCTTCCTGCACCCTTTTAGGTATTTTGCATCTCTATTTCTATGAAGAAAAAAAAAAAAAAAAAAAGTACCTTACAAGACCACCAAAAAACCCCACACTAAAATGAGATTTTATATTTAGTTTACGGAAAATGAAACATTCCCAATAAAAAGGCCTGACGTTAGCATTTCATAGCACCTGGAAGCTTCTATAAACTGTTGGCATGTGGAAAGATATTCACATTAACAGTCACGAGTCACAAATATTATGGCTATGGATAAAAGGAGGTCAGTTTGGTCCAGTACCTTACAATACCACTCTCGTTCACCTTCACTGTACTCTGACAGTCATCTTTTGCTATCCTCCACCCTTCCATTAGAAAACCTTTTTCAGCAGTGTCAAGTCTTGCTCATGGTAAATCCTTAGCTTGGCCATATATCAAGATACAACTAACTAGACTGGGAGTTGAAACATAGAAAAAAGTCCTTAAAATTTGAAAAATCACCTCTAGTGAAGTGCAGACTGTTGCCACAAACCATAGATACAGTAATTCAATCACAGTATTTTTCTCAAACTTTAGGTGGTTTATTCCAATAACTCATGTACTTGTTTGCATGACTCACAGCCATCTACATTCATAAATTTCAAAGCTTAAGTTTAACTTAAATTCCACAGCAGTTACAAAATGTATTTTCTTACACAAGAAGTTATTTATATGTGTATCACTTATGTGTGGAAAGAGCTTAACCATTTTAATGCCCTTCAGTGTTTTTAAAAAAATATTAGTATAATCTGGTTTAGTCAACAAACAATTCCAACAGTCAAAATAAACTGGAACATCTGTGATACAAATGTTTGAAGCCCAGTGAAACAATTAATGCTTTAAAAAAAACCCCTTCATTAATCAGCTGCTAACTACCAACTGAGACAGTACAACACCTAAACAGAACAGGATCCCTAAACTGTACTTGTGAATGGTTTCACAGTTCTTGACACAGGACTTAAATCTTGGCTTATGCTCTCAATATAACCAAGTCATTTTTATTTAGTAACATACCAGCTAGAATTTCTCATATTCCAAAAACATGCCTAAAAAAACACTTGCTGAATCATAACTAAATTATGGTTTTAGGAGATATTTTTGATGCAGTCGTGCATCAAAACAAATCTCAACTCCATACTACTGAAAGTTATATAAATCCAACCCTAATTCTTCCATATAATAATACAGTCTTTTCATTTACCACAATTTTTAACTGAGGTATTAGAGGCCTGGTACTTCTTTCTGAGCAAAATAAGTGCTTCTTCTTTAATTAGGGAACACCAAACAAAAGTGAAACAAAATGATCGTTAATACTATCTTAATGGAATGGTTTTACTAAATAATGATGTATTCGCATAGGGAAATGTTGTGTCTATGCAACTGTTTCTTCTTAATTTAAAACAGGACATTTAAAATTGTACCAACATCTAACCCAAAAAACTAATCCTAATCTGACTCTAGCACAAAAAAACCCCATCCCATTTGAGCCTGAAGAAGCCAGAATTTTATTTGATTTTATGGTTTTATTTAACAATGCTTTACACCTGCAAACACAAAGTAAGTCAGCTAAAAGATGCCTGCTTAACTGAGAAAAATAGTGTTTCAAAATAAACTTACTAGGCCATATGACTGATGATGACATTAAACCTACCCAACTTAACTGACCTTCCTGTCCTCTGGCTCTCAAGAAATAAGATTTCTGCAAGCTGCACACACAGCACCCTCTGCTAGCATGACAGAATTTTCTGCCCTTTTTAAGGCATAACTACATGCTGAAGTGAAAAAGAACTGAGATTTCACATCACTTGGCAAGTATAACAACCTACACAAAAAAGGACGTGGAGGGGAAAGCCATTGCATTTTAAGCAACCTAAAATACCTCGCTAGCTCCCTGCCTGCTGTCCGTCCATCCTACATCTCAATGAATCAGTGTGCCTAGTGCTACACAAATGATCTCTGTGTAAGAAAATACTGGGTTTAGCTGTGAAACAGCTTCAGAAAAACATCACTGTAGTACTTACTCTGAACCATTAATTCAAATGTAAAAGTTTGCAGCAACTGAAATGCTTAAGCAGTAAGCATTTTTAAGCAATAGAGCACTAGGATTTTATAAAAACAATACACTCTTACAAGAAATAATCTCATTATCACTATGAGCTTTTGGGGTCCTAGCTTGTACACTTTAAATTATTCCACATAATTTCAAAAGCCTCAAAGTTAGCTTTTTTCCAAACTGACAAATAAAATCTAATTCTTGGACCAATCAAACAAAAGTTTAATTATTTACACAATTCCCATACAAGCTTCTCACAATCAGCATTAATTTACCCCACATTCCGTAAACAACATTTAAAACACAGAGCAGAGATACACTAGCATGTGTTAAAACTTTGTCAAAGCTGTTCCACACTATTTCAATTCCAGTTTTAGTATCTTCAGGTGTGCATTTGTGTAAGAAACAAACATATCCATCAGGACTACATCAAACTGATTCCTTTAAATGCCAAACTCTAATTTGCCCGACACTGTATCAACCTCTAAACTTATGTGTACGTCACAGTACTTCGAGGTCTCAATCATGGATAATACACTGGGACTTCACCACACAAGCTCCAAGGAAAAAGTGGGTTTCAGATACAGACTGCCTACCATCAGCCCTAATGCAGGCAAGGGGCTGTGATCTGCTCGGAGGTAAGCTGCTTGTCACACCAACCATTACACCAACAGCCCTTTACTTTACAGTTACTACAACTGTACAGTTACCTGAGCAAAGGATGAGCACGATCATTGTGACAATGCCTATGGACAGCTGAATTGTCCCAGTTAGCAAAATCCATGCCTATTACCATTGATAGTACATAAACTAAAGCATGTATGGCAATATACAAACACAAATATTTAAAAATACTACCAGTGAAAAGTTGAGGCTTAATTAGAGCTCTACACAAATTTCGAGGGAAGAAAAAAAAAAAAAAAAATCAAGCTTTCTCCAAGTGAAAGTACTGTTTAGCATTCAATTACATATTCCTTTTAATATTAATTACATATTAATTTTGATTTATATGCTCAGACAAAAAAAAACATCTGCTTGAAAAATATGCTAAATAGTAGTCAATGGTGTAAGTAGTAACTCACAAGGTAGAGCAGGTACGATGCTTAGAAGAGAGAGTGCAGTCTTATACCAACACTGGATTTGGAAGAAAAAAACTAAGAAAATACTGGGGAGAAGTTTTGAAAAATTCTGATTGTAACATTACCCCTAGACTTACTTTTGAAGATATATAGTCCCTAAGAGGCTTAATTCAGAGTCACATCTGATCTTCCTCTCCTTCTCAAACCATCTCTGCAACCTATATAGAAGCTTTCTGTTCTGGCTCCTGGGAAGGAATCCTCTCTCACTTTTCTGGGAGCACATATTTCACACTGCATTTGTCACACTACTCTCCAGATTATTTAACTCTGCAGAGCTATCATTAACCTTGCATTAAGTGTATTCAAGAATCCCTTCAGATAGCTCACTCTGGTGAACCTGATTTCTGCTACAGATTAAGAGCAATGTCAAAACAGTATCATATAAATTTCAATGATCTTTCACTTGCAGGTGTATAAGACAAGCAGATGGAAAATAACAGTCTCCTCTGGGGGGAGGCAGGGGCATGAGGGTGTGGAGAGGACAAGGCTTTGTGGAATTCTTGGGGGGAAAAAAAAAACCCTACCTCTACTACCTTTCCACTTTCTCGTCAGTGTTTCCAAACCTCTCCTTTGGAATGGAAAAACAAAACAGCAACCCCAAAACATACCGATGGATCTATTCCATTTTGCGATTCATGACAGTAACCCAATTTGACCATTTACCAGAGATGTACAGTATGTTATTAAACATATTAAAAGTAACATGGTTTTAACTAATGTGAGTAAACATACACCAACATAACAAAATGCCTTTCTTACACTGCATGATCAGAAACTTATGTTTTTTTCCATCTAGTACCTTCCATACTGAGGTTTATCAACCAATTGCTTTAAAAAGAAAAATAGTGTCAAGATACTCTGAACTTCTGGGAGTTTTCAAATGTGAATGTCTTCTTGCAGATGCTCACATCTGAGACCAAGGATGAAAATAAAAGAAAAAAATGCTTGAAAGAACCAGATAAAACTGTATTTCTGAACTCCTTCCTATGTGACTGAAGAGAGGACATCAGAAGACCTGTATCTTTGTCGCCTTCTTGAAGAACTTAAGATTGTGAGACTAGAACATTATACAAATACTCTACAGATGAGAAGTATTTTAGAAGTATATCACATCTGCAATATATTTTTTTTTTATAATACAAGTCAAGAACATTGAATAAGACTACTGAAGGTGGTACAGTGAAAAGGACTTTCAGTCTGTGTTTCCAAAGCTCACTAGTGAGCTGGTGTCAACCAATTTTAGCGTTCAGTCTGACATGCTGTAAGAGATCAAATTTTCCTGCATCAAGTACCTGCCTCCCAACATTAGTCCTCTTTAAAAAAACCCCCACACATTACAATACCTTTCTGAGCAACAACCCAAACCCTCCTGGATTGTCAGTCACTGGTGTTACCAGTTGCAACAAAACTAGAATCAGATTCTAAACTAATATCTATAATATGATTACAATAGTATAACATCTGCAATCCAGCAGATTCTACACCGCTTTGAACAGGACATTTCATCAATTATATCACCTTTACATCTTCGAGATACCAACTACATCTAGCTAACACAAATTACATAAAACCAATTAACCAAATCTATAGAAGAAAATTTGTTTTCTATCGCACAGGAATGAAAGTAAGATTACTTTTATATTTGTACAATAACTCTGATTATCATAACTGATCAAGTGGCATCTTAACTATGCAGACAAAAGCAGCAGCCACAGAACTAATTCCAAGACAGGGAGAAAAAAGTTCTCCAAAGACCACAAAGGATTAAAATGCCTGACCTGCAAGCTCTCTCCATGTCAACTGTTTTTGCTGTGCTCTCCTTAACCACTTAAAAAATGAATGCTAATGTTACCCCATTGCCTGTAATGAAATCTCCACTGGTATTCCAGTGTAACAACACGAACACTATCCTGGAGGAATACAAGGAGGAGGAGTATGTGTTACACAGCTGCTTGTCCTAGAAAAATGGGTAGAAATAGCACTGCTGATGCATCATCATCTTGGCATCACCTGGGCTACAAGAAAGCTACAAAAATGAAGTGTCAACTTCTGCTTTCAAGAAGCATTAACATGGCTTTCGCCTATTAACCCAACAGCTTCAGATCTTCCAGTCAAATTAGTTTAAGCTGCAAATACTCTCATTTCAACTGCTTTTCCACAAACAAGTTAAAAATACAGCTTTTACTTAATAATAGCAAGGAATAACTCAACTGTATCTAAGCAGAAGGCCTAACGAGTCAAAACTAGTTCACATATAAATTGAAATTATGAAATAGTTTATGTATACCATAAGCTATACAATCTTGCTCACCAAGCTACTTCTACAAGATGTACTTATTATTAAAGTGTCTTGGTTTGAAAGACAGGTGTCTGCCAAGGAAGGCAGGAGCCCCCCCCGGAATGGCAGATGCAACCCCCCTT
>JAVJGG010000088.1:39526952-39540346 GCA_035590195.1 Aviceda cuculoides | reverse complement strand
TTTTAGCGAATGTGTTTACCTTTGGCCCCCCCCCCCCCCCCTTCAGGGTTTCTTGGATGTTATTACAGAATTCTTGTAGCTGAAGAAAGTTAGGAATTTTCCACACCTTGTACATGAATTAATGTGAGGGGAATTTACTCCATTATGGAAAAAAAATAATTATCATTCTCAAAAGCTCCTTTTCTGATCAGAGGAAAAACCAGATCACTGGCTAGTATGGAACCACAAGTTGGTGAAATTTCAGTTGTAGCCATAGCATTACTGGAAGGGCAGGTTTAACGAACAAATGGCCCCTACAGCCTGATACTATCATGGGGACACAACATGGATCAGAGCAGTTTATCCTGAAGATTGTAATTCAAATCTTCACAAAAGCAGAGCATGTTGGACTCTTTATTATTCATTTTCATCAATCACATTATGTATTTCAAGTAAGAGCAACACACCAAATAATATACAAAAAACTTCCAAAACAAGTCAATTTCTTACACCCAAACAAATTCTGTTTACATACACTCTTGACTCTATTACCAAAAATTAGGTGCTTGTTGGCATTCTTCCATTTCAAACACACAGCAGCTGCTACAAAGCACAACCAGCCCAAGGATGCTGTCTATAAAGTGCTGATTGTAGTTAGTAGGGGGGTAAAAAGGGAGTGGAAGAACAACAACCCATCATCTTACACAGACACTATTGCATTTAAGAGTGTGGCGTACATTCCCCAACTACAGAAAGACTCTCTGGTGGTCTCCAAAGCAGGACTACCCCAGCAAAAAACCTCTGCTCTTTCACATTTAAAGCTTTCCTCAATTGATATTTTTCCTCTGTTCCACAAAATGAAAAAAAAAAAATAAATAAAATAAAAATTACGCCCAAACACTATTTTATTTTGTAAATAATACTAATATAAAGAGAGCAATCCAGCTGTATCACTTATCAGTGACAGGATGATTCTGTACACATTTTATATACCTTTTAATTTGTATCCTGTTAGAGAGCATCAGGTATTCTTGCTTAGGAAGTATCTTCCCTGTACCTTCCACCAGAGCCCAAGGTAAGAACATATGTTCATGTGTTATACAAACAAGAGCTGCAGTTAAGAGCAGCCATTTTGGGACTACAGCAGGAATACCTGGAAAGTGCACTCCAGACAGCAAGCAAGAGGGAAGATAACTGAATTGTCAGGGCTGATTACATCAAATCTTAGCTTTTTGGAGAGAAAAGATGGAATTTCTGACACCTTTACGCCAGCAGCTCCACCATTAGAAGCCCACAGAACATCTGCCAGTGATTCAGAGAAGTAACATTTTCCAATCTATTTTCTTGCAATGTTAAATCAAAATAAAAGCCAAACAAACATACTTTCCTATTAAATTCTCCAAGCAGCAGTCCTCGCAAATATCAAAAGAAAAATAAATATTTCCAAAATGGGTAGATAGGTCCTTCCTCACTTTTGAATTCAAGAACACTGTTGGCAAAACACCTGTTGCTAAGCCTCTATCTTCACACCCTTGAAGAGTTTGAAAACACCAGCTTCAAGCTGGTTGCTCATAATTGAGCAAACATATTTACTTCAAGCTCTGCTTGCACTGAACTAGTTACTGAGTCTAATGCACAAATTGTAAATTCTTCCTATAATGAAGAAAAATAATTAACACCTTAATTATTCTGATTTATTATAGCCTGATAGGCACTGAGGAGAGAGAAGTCAGAACATGAAGTTACTCAAGAACACAGCCAGTTTAACTACTATTTTATTATAGGTGGGGCAGGCAAAACAATCTGACTAATTTTATCTAATACTTCCCAGCAGAAAAGCCTTGGTGTTAGCCATTTTTTTTTCCCCTGACAGACTAAAATCATTAGGGCTGCAACCTTTTGTGCCAGATACCTACAGCAGAACAAACTTCTAAGAACATGGTAGTAAAATCAGTTTTGCATCTGGAGAACACTGCTTTGGCCACACTTAGTAGCAAACTGTCTTTGAACACGTCACAGCAGTCCACCCAAATTCCAGACATGCTGTATAAATCAGCATTTTTCTGAGCTTTACAAAATCTTTATTTAGCAGGTATTTTAGCAACTAAGATTTTGAAGGATTGTTTTCAACGAGCTTCCCTCAATTCCTCCAGGTGGAAGAACAGCACATGCACTATCTTTTCTACCATCCACATAGTCCATAGCACTGAGGAGCCAGTACATTCCTACTCCGGCAAGGCAGGATGCTCTGGGCTACCAGGACAAAGACAGGCTTTCCCTGTAACGGCTTCCAGCTTCAGAGGTGCTTGGCAGCACCCTGGCAGAGAAAAGCTTTTCTTCTTCTGTGCTTACTATACTTGCATTTACCTCACAGGCAACTTTTATCCACCAAATCCAGGATTTTAAAAAAGTAAAACTAATACACCTACACTTGGATGGGGTTATTAAAAAGAAAAAAGAGAGAGAGAGAGCGCTCTGGGAAGAGAAAGTGCTATGAGACCCTGAGTTTTAAGAAATTAAACAAGTTTGACTATAAGCACATTTTTAAGTGGTTCAAGGAGATTACAATTGGCTTGATGAGGCCAAAGATGAGGAACAAGAGTGAGATGAAGAGATGACACAGGATCTGAAGTTATTTGTAGAGACAGCACAGAAAAGAAAACAAAAAACAAAAAACAAAAACCATCCCAAAAAAACAAAACAGAAAAGAAATGGAAAGAACTGATCCATGCCTGCCAGACCACCCTCCTCTCCAAACGCTGAATTGTCACCCGAAATTCTGGAATCACATAATCCTTCTACTGTTAGTCAGAAGGCTCTTCGATTCAGTTACAGCAGTATGTATCTCAGCTCCTTTAATAATACTCCCTCTCTCGTGAATTGCTTCATGTGCTTTAATAGCAGACGCCCTTTTCGTGTACACAAAGGTGCTAACCTTGCAGATACAGCATGTGAGATTCAGGATGGCACCCTATTATTTAAGATAAGGAAATTACACTAAAAACTATGCCTCTAAAATCAAGTGATCAAAAGCAAAGCTGCACAAAAATTAAGGCTGCTTGTATGTTCATTTGATTCCCACTAGTTTGCGTACATTCAATATTTTCTTTGCTTATTTCCACTACTCACATCTTCTCAAGGACTAAATGCCTCACAGGATCGATACAGTCCCATCCCAGGAGAAAATTCCACCCTGGGCAGTAAGGAGACCACTGTTCCAGTTTGTCAAGCAAGATGAAAAATACACTGGAAGATAAAGAAAAGTTGGAAAAGAATGGATAGCCTCTGAGTAAGTGTAGCTAAATGTTGTGGAAAACTAAAATCTATCCCTAACAGCACCATGCCTAGCCAAGTCACCCACACAATGCTTTTCACAAGCAATTACTCAGGGCAGGATTTAGGATGGCTAAGATTAGGTGAGGTAAAAATTAGCTACCTGGACTCCATCCTGGCAAGGAATACAGATTATCACCTTCAGAAGGCAGTTGAGCCCCCCTACCCAGGATGGATATGCCTCTTCTGGAGGCCTAACTTCACATCTCAACCCTACATTTCAGAAGTGCTGAATGCTTAGAACTACAGCTGAACGAGATTTAACCTAGAAAGTTTAGTATTAATCTAAATGTGGTGCAAAGTCCTATCAAAACCACACTGGCCACTGAGAATAAAAAAAAAGACAACGCAAAAGCTAATGATACCCAGAGCTTGTACAGGGGTAACCACCCCAGCAAGGCACTACACCTTTAATGGTGACAGTAAGAGAAGATACTGGCCGATCATTAAAAGCAAGCACCACCTGCTCCACTCACCAAGGCCACACAGGTTTTTACTCGCCTTTTCGTTTTGCTGGATTCACAATCCCACCTCTTCCCCTGCACCAGTTCTGGCACACGCTGAATGATCAGCAAGATGATAATACTCAAACTGAGAGAAAATTATCCAGATTATTTATTTATTTATTGCACTGAGGGAAGGAGGGTTAAGAGAAGATAAGGAACCAGCATAAAACAAAAGATGCAAGTGGCCAGGAGCAAGAAAGAATGAGACTTTCCCCTTTGTGAGTTGTGACCCGCCAAAAATGAGTTATAATCTCATAGAGAAACAGCCAAAAATAAACCAGAGAACTTGCAAAAAACACTATGATTGGTAAATGACTCAAGGGGATCACAGAAACAAAACACAACTACCACCACATGATAAAGTCTCCTACATTTTAAGCTCTGTAACTGCTGAAGTTTGAGAGTAATTCTACAGAGGTTCTTACTCTATCTTCTCTCTGCAGGAACTCAAGCCCCTTCCACTACTTCACCTCGTGACGCGTGTATGCTGTACATCCCCCTGGCAGACAGAAACTGAGGACACCATCTATTGTTTTGATTCTCAGTATATACGCAGCCATCCATTTCCTCTACCAGCCTGACGTGTGCTAAGTGGCAGGTGGAAACTTGAGAGGATCTGGCACTGCCCATGACAGCAACTTTGTATTTTGAAGTGGCATGCAAGTTAAAATTAAAATTGGGACATCACACGTATGCCACCTCCTCCTGAGATAGTTTTAAAGCTTAAGCATCTGCAACACAATTTTATGTGGATGCAAGATAGCTGTTAAAACAAATGCACAAATTAATACACTGCTGCAACTAAAACACAGATAGTAAGCCTAATAAACACCCATACTTTTCAATGGCAGCATTAAAAACTGCGCATATGGCAGTAGGTTTACTGTATAACAACGCTGTCAATTTTAGAACTTTTTTTTTAGGTAGCTCATTTCAAAAGAATAACACTGACAGTGGTGCTACTTCATGTCTTTCCTTATATGAGATCTTCTCTTAGCATTCAGATTTCTTTTGCACATATGAATTAACAGAATGCAAAACAGAGCACTCAAGATATTTTCCAACACATTTACAATATTGAAGATACTGAAATTCTCTTGCTTTCTGAGGAGGAAAAGGGGATTAAACCAGAGTATACTCCGACATACTATTACTGATAAGGCCCGCAAGGCTCCGAGATGACAGTACACAACTGATAGCTCATGTACCCCCTCCATACAGGAAGGAGTCGGCCACTTCCTTGGCCTGCACATCCAGCCATCTACAAACAGGAATACGGATACACGGCAGGGGAGACAAACAACGCAGCACTGGCTCTTCAGCTTACTCACTGCAAGGACAGAAGCAGCTGCTGTCTGCAGCGTCCCTGCTCACACCCCTCACCTCCATGAGCACGGCTCAAACTCCAGCGCCTTCCATCCTCTCCCTCATCCACCTACAGTACAAAGGAGCAAGAGAATTTTACGTGACCCCACGTAAATACTAGCAAATTGCCATCTAATCCACAATGCTGACAAGGTTGAGCAACAATGATGAAACCACACCCTCATATTTCAGCCTGCGCATGGTGAATTTATAATACTTTCCACTTCCAAAACCCACCAATTTAGGCAGCTTCTGAAAGAACATGCTTCTCATGTGGCTGTACGTTGCCTCTTTTGGTCCCAAATCCAATTAAAAAATCTTGCAAATCATAAAAATATTTGGTAAACACAATCAGTCACTCATACTGTTGTTCAAAATGGCTGTTTTGCAAATAAGAAAATACAAACTGAACTAAAGTTTCAAATTAGTGATGTGCACCATTATAAAATATTGCAACCTCTGGATACTCAGTAAACACAATGGATGTGTTGGACACTCATACTTGGAGCTGACCTTCAAAGATAATATAATAAGCAGTTGTTCACTAATTACAAGCACTTTTTTTTTAAGCTGTCATAAAATAAACAATAAATTTGAAGCACAAACACTTATACAAAATTTGGTATGCAAACCAAACGGCTATAAAACACCTTAGCTCTTAGTTAAGCCCTAAGATTTTTGGCTAGAAAAAACTGTGAAGAATTCAGCCTAACTATAAAGTCATACTACCATGTAAATATTGTACATGCACATGCTCAGCACACAATTGAGCACTGCTTCTGGGAATGAGGGATCCCTCTAGCCCACCACAACTTCTGAACATGGTACCCACCATTACTAGCAGCAGCACAAAGCAAAGGAAAAAAAGTGTGCACAACTGCCCTAACACATCGTTCCAAGGGTGAACACTGATGAGACCTCACAGAAATCTCCATGTTAAGGATCCAGTTACACCAAAGTAGAAAACCATAATGGCCTTTATGTGACAATCATTAGTACTAAGTGCAATACACGTTCATTGCCTTTATCCTCCCCAATTAAGGAAACTCTGAGTCTGGCAACATGTGAAACACCACAGCCAGCATCTGGTATTTACAGTCATTTTGACTTGCAGCAACAAGAGTGACCATCACAATTCAGTGTTGTGTTTGAACAAAGGTAAAGTTCAAAAGACTGAGAATGCAAACCTGTTGACATGAGCAAACTCAACAGCTTTATTTCTTCTGCTCTGAAAGCTGACTACTCTTTCACACTTTTACGATTCTGCTGCACTTACGTTTTCTGTTGCTTGCAATGCCAGGATGACAATTTTATTTATATAATTCTTGCTTGCTATGAAAGCATATCAACAGCATAAACACTTTTTTTGTTGTCCTAAAATTTGTTAAGGAGCTTTTACTACCTGGGAGCTTAAACTTCTTCTTAAGGGCCAGTAGCCTATGGTCACAGCCTTTAGCTAAGAAGAAGAAAATGAGTATTGGGAATTGCCCAATTAAGTTGTCTTTGACTTTTTTCCAACTTTGTATCAATAAACTACAGTGCTCCATGGAAATTTTCAAACAGTGGCAGCTTTGGTTTTGTATCCCAAAGGCAGCAGAGGAACAGAAAGTGAGGTTTTCCATGCTTTTAAGGACATTACAGCACTATTTCTTATTTTCTTTGGTAACAGCTAGCTATTATTAGAGACCATATGATTTGATGGATCGACTGAAGTAGACTGGAACTCAAGAGAACTTGATTCTTCTTGCAATGCAGCTGTAACTTGTGCTGACAATGACTCTTTCTCTCTGATTTATTTCCCTCTCCTTTTATCATACCTACTCAGGTTTAAAATGACAAGACCATCCCATATTACGTACCAGTATAGCATCATTTTTAACCAAATACCCTTCTAAGTAGCACAGTCCAAAAACATTATTTGAATACAATTAATCTAATTGCTTGTTGCTACCATTAAGCTAAGCAACTGAACTTTTTCCATTTCCCTCTCCATCCATTCTAATGCTTACAGCAAGAATCAAAGCAATTATCAATATCTTGCCTTTATCTCCCCTCCTTTCCTGTCAGAGTAATTTCTTTAACTCCCACCTTGTAAAGAAGGTTAGCTTTGAATTCATTTCCCTCATTAAAACTTACACTCAGCCTGTTCAAACAAGAGGCATGTGCAACAGGAACTGTGCTTCACCAGACAACCAGGAGTGAGAATACCTGTGGTTTCATACCACATACAACATCCGAAGTCTTGATACGTTCACACAATGGAAATCAGCACATCTAAAGTCACTCTTGTCACCCAATACTTGGTAATCCCACTTGCATTCTAGGAGTTTTCAATGCTAATAACAGGTTATCTTCAACCAACCTAAAACACATATGTGTATTTTTGCAATGCAGGCTAAAGAGCAAATTACATACATGTTCCTGCTGAGACAGGTATGCATGCACATATGGCAAAGCTGTTAAGTACTCGTGAAAATAGGAACACTGCCTTGACACTGTAAGAATCTCTGTTGGTAACATGTTGCTACACTACCAACAAAGGAATCCCACTCCAAGACAGAACATTTTCACTACAAAAGCCTTCATTTCTTTGCATGAATGATATACGACTTCTGTATTTTAAGTTACACTGGTAAATCCATTGCTGGTCTGCAACATTCATGGGGAAAAATGAGGCAGGAAACCTGTGAATCACTACAGCAGGGTCTAAATGTTGTATGAAAAAACATGCCCAATGCACTGAGGGAATACAGCACTGTTATTCCTGCTACTGTGTTCAGTTTGGTTCAAATGAACAGAGAGAAGTCTTTCATACACAATTCTTTGAAGAAAACCTACTTTCTTATAGGGTTTTTTTTTTTTAATGCATCTTTTCACACAACCTTTAAAGATATGTTATTCTTTACAGTTTCTTACAGATAGGGCATTTTTCTCTTCCACCTCAAACCTGAACCCAAATCAGGGGGTTTACTTTTTTAACAAAGTAAAAAAGTTACAGAACCCTTAAGTGATTTTCCAGTTTGTGTTAATATTGCATTCAATGGAAGCTGATCCATATCCCTTTCTTTCCTACTGTAATTCCAATGCAAATAACATACAATGCTTCTCTAAAACTTCCATACATCATATGAATTCACATACAATACTATAAGCTGCAAAATTCCCAAAAGCACCCTTGCACATTTCTTTCAGTTTGTACAGCACTAACACTTGTGACTGTCATAGGATCTCAGGAAGGCCTTTCTTAATTTTATTTTAAACACATGCTTTTCTGTAAGGTGTATGATTTAAATAAGCCTTACACAAACACTTTGTTAGGGCTTCTGTGCTTTAAGCTACCTCCTGCCTAACTACAGGTAAAGAAAAAACAGACCTTGTAGCACACACCAAAAAAAAAAAAAAAATCAGTAAATCTTATGCTGTCAAACAAGGAGGAAAAGTTCTTACATGTATCTAAAATATCAAGAGCATCTGCAATTAAGTTAGGTATTAGAAAGTCAAACACAAAACGAAAAAGACTAACATACTTCAAAATTTTAGTCTGTTAGTGCATTAATGAATATATTGACATGAGTGGTAATCTAATAAAAACCTTTAAAGTGTTTTAAAAACAATCAACACGGCACCATTATTGGGAATACTTAAAACATGGAGTCTTAAACACATACTTTACAATTTCAGAAAGTAAAAATAGGGTTTAGAATCCCAATTTTAAAACACCAGACTGCTCCGTTATGGAGTGTTTGCGCGTGTGTGTATATATACACACACGCATGTACACACACACACACACACACTTTTTTCCACCATGAAGCATAACCCTTTGTTCCATAATCCCCAGTTGTATGTTTAATGATCACACATAAGGCACTTCCATCAAAAAGAAAAACCGCAGTTCTAGCATGTTTAATTCTTTGGAAATGAACATCTACATTGCTGAAATGGCATTAGAGTGACAAATGACTATAATCCAATGGCCCAAGGCCAGCAACTTCTATTACAACAGATTTGGCTGTTTTGTACGACACAGCATGTTGCATGCATATCGCTAAACAGAAATGAGACTGCTTAGTTTACCTATAAACAAAACCCCACTTAACTTTACAAGTATTTTAACAGCTACATGAATGGAAAAAGCAGTGTGCCTAAGCAACTGCCTACAAAAACTGGCTTTATTAATAGGTAAATGGCTGGATCCATTCTAAAAAGTCTCCAAATCAGTGCTATAGTCTAGAATGCATAGAGTAAGTAACAGTGATTCACAAAACCTGTGGGTTTTCTTCTATTATTTGCATGCTGCCATACAGTTCCAAAATTATGTTCTGTGTCAGTTTTCCCAGACGTCCTTTTTTTAAGTTAACCAACCCACATTCACCCACTGTACTCTGCATGGATTCACCATTCACATTTTAGAAAGGCAAATGATACCTTCTGGCTACCTAAACTCACAGTTTCAGCTGCAGCATGAATTCCCATGTCCAGGGAAGCCTAGAATAACTACTCACTCCACAGACAAAAGCTCTAGCAAAAGGACAAACTCAGGCCCTTCTGAGCAATGAAAGCAGGACTAAAAAAAAAAAAGGGGGGGGGGGCGGGGAGGAGACAAATCAAGCTTCTTTACCCCTTTAAAACACAGAACAGCAACTGAGCGGGACAGGGGAGAAGCAGCAGCAGCTACGGCAAGATGATGCACTCAAACACCTCTTTACAAATCCACCCTCTGGCAGCCCTTGCCCAGAAACACCTTTCATATTGTGTTCAGGGTGTCCCCCATAGTTTTCAGCGTATTTCACGAACCTGACAGACAGCATCCACATAGTCCTCTCCCCAAACACTTCTTTCTGCCTGTAAGGACACTGTAACATCAGACACATCTGCATGGATGCAAGCAAGCTAGCACAAGAAACTCATCCAGCTGCACAACAACCATTTTTAAGATTATTTTTGAGACAGATCGATTTCCTAATCAAGGTCACCCACAAACATCAGGCAATACACTGTAATGACAGCACAGAACAAATGCCTACAGACTGCTGCCTTTTTTTTTTTTTTTCTCTCTCCCCTTTCCTTCCAGAAACAGCACTGGCTTAAGGGAACATCAAACTACACCCTGCCAGGGAGCAACACTCCAAGCCAGCCATAAAAGTGGTAGTTTGCAGTGCAGTATTTCATGGAGTCAGATTGCATGCCATGTTCTGAGTTCCAGTTATTCTGGTTGCCAGGCCAGACACAGGCCTGGGTGAGGATGAGCAGCTTACGAGCTTGTTCAGCTTTTTCTCAACACAAACTGTACTGGTTTGTACTTCAGCTAGGTTTGGGGGCAATGCGGTACATTCAAAATGGCACTGAGTTAATTTGACACCACAGTAATGGTGAAAGAACAAAACAAGCATAAATGATTCATTCTGCTATGGTATACTTTCTTCTGCTTAACTTGTTTTCACAAGATTTATAAATGATGCGTTTGTATTAATTCTTTCTATGAAAAACAATAGGAAAAGTGACTAAAACAACTGTTTATACAGTTCCTACAGAGTATTACTCTTTCTAAACAGGGAAATAGTTTTTAAAGTCTTTCTTTTTTGTTTTTAACAGAAGATTTTTAGATGACCTCATCATCTGTATCCATGTTTCAACTATATCCAGTGCTAAATCAGCTCAACATCTGTAGTGTCATGCAAAACCAGTAGTGATACAGCAGGTTTACTGCTAGCTCACCTTAATTAAAAAAAAAAAAAAAGTACAGCTTTTGAATATACTCAGAACACACCCAGAAAACTGACAGCAACACTTAAATATCTCATTAAATGATTATGAAATAACGACATGGAATACAGAGGTAAAAACGACCAGCAATATCTAAACTGTGTCACCATATACTCATGTGCTTGCCAACTAGCTGGCCATCCAAAATTAATGCTCCTTTGAAAATATACGATATGGTCATGTTTCATGATTTATTTGCTAGAATGTGCAAATTGACTCAAATATTTCTACCCACTACTACATGAATCCATTAATGGGCAGAAATCTGACTATGCTTTTTTGCTATTAGAGGAGCATGATTTTCTTAAACTTTTTTCGCGTGTGACAAAAAAAAAAAAGGTCTCAATTACAGTACACTCAAATTACAGTCACATGAGAAAACGAAGCACTTCTACCTAGGTCTCTGCATTATGACACAAACATAAGGACTAAATAATGTTATTTAGTCTTGTGCTCAGAACAGACAACTTTTATCAAAACTCTCTAATTTTTCTACTGATCTGCAACACTACCATCCTAAAATAAAAAAGGAAACACATGCATGTAAAACCGCATCCCTGAACTTATCTTCAGGTTCTCCATCCAAAGGAGTCCAAAACATTATTATCTTCCTTCAGCACTATATTGCTCTAGAATATGTATTCACATAAATCCCAGACAGCGTTTAAATAAACTGTTTACATTGGGGGGAACGGAACGAGACTTAAACACAAAAAATAAGCTGTATTTAATGACATGAACAACGCATTAACTGAAAGGTATCGCACAGATTTGCTCCTGTAAATTTAAGCAGTAATCCTCACAAGACCTAAATATCTACCTTTGCCTATAGAGGAGGTTGATTTAACACAGTCTACGTACAAGTTACTACTAAAGATGAATTTACAGTCTAGTTTTAATTACAGCTATGCAGTGCTTCACCATAAACTAAATCATCAGCTGAACTCTTTTTTTTTTTCAAGGTACACCAGCTTAATTAAGTACAAACACAAGAGTGTCCTTAATTCTTCTAAATCAAGAAAAAAGCTGCAATGTAAAACCCAGTCTTATCAAACTGACCACATGCACTGACTGCTGCCTAGTACTGAGGGGAAAGCAGCGAGTAAAACAGCTTCCGAGTTGGACACTGAATCCTTTTAAGATACATGCACTTTAACTATCATTCATTAGGACGGTAAGAAAAAAAGTCCAAAACTAAGTGAGTTTCCTCCACTTTGAAAGGAGAGTTGAATGATACAAAATTTTAAAACCATTTTAAATTTTAAGCAAACTCCAGAAACGGCAACTGCCCTCAGAACACCCATGTTAACAAAATCACGTCCCTCTTTCTCTCAAACATAAATAAATCAAGCTGGACGAGAAATGTCATGATAGTTTTCACTGATTACAAACTTCTGTTTATGGAAAAATAATTGTCAGTGAAACTAGTGCGTTGCTTTATTAGATATGTACCTTAACTGCTCTTCAGAAAAAAAATTACAGAATTCAGAATAAAGTATCAACTTGTTTGAAACACTTAGATTTTATGAAAGATATTTTCCATCACAAAAGACACAGTTTCTTAACAGAATTGCCTTTAACAAGATCAAAGTTTTCTAAATTTTATTATTTGCTAAAAACAAAGTTGTATGAAGTCTTGCAAATAAACACCTCAGTGCACCGCACACATTGCCAGACACTTTTGCCTTAAAGCTTTTTGGGAGAAAAGTCTTACAGGAAAGAAATAGTGAAGTTAACCCATTCAATCATTTGCTCTAAGCACACACTGGATTAGACCAGGAATCGAGCTTAATTTTAACTTCCAGTGAAAAACTACCGCGACTGCAGTTTGTTGGTTTTTTTTTTACTCCGTCCACAAATCTTCTGGCTGGTTTACTTCGCGGGAGACAGGGAATCTGCACACGCATCCCCATGCATAGTAATCTTGCAACACTCAGCCCTTTGCACCCCAATGCATCGAGGTTTATTGAGTGTTTGGGCGGGCGGGGGGAGGGGGGATAGAGATTAGTTTACAAATCTCCTTATTCCCTTCTCATTTTAGAATCGCTTGCCTCTCCCCCCCCGCCCAAAAAAAAAAAAAAACAAAAACCCAAAGCTATCATTTTCGACTCGCGGGCCGCCCCCCCCCCCCCAAAAAAAAAAAAAAAAAAGAAAACGCCTAAGCTATCAACTCTTCCTACCATCCCCTCTTCGCAATGGGGTCCAGCACCGACTTCACCCCGCAAAGGGCTCCCGCAGGCCTCCTCCGCCCCTCCGCTCCCTTCCCCTCACCCAGCCGCCGTGACACCGGCGCGGCCCCGGGGCCAGCCCCGGCACGCTGGGCCCCTCGGCGGGGCAGGGCCGCCCTCCAGGAGCGTCGGACACCGCCGTCCCGGCCGGCAGCGAAGCCCCTCCACCGCCCTGAGGAGATTCAATGAAGCTGCAGAATCACCCTGGGCCTAGTCC
>JAVJGG010000088.1:39504767-39526637 GCA_035590195.1 Aviceda cuculoides | reverse complement strand
GGGGGACGGGGGGGGGGGGGCGGGGGGGGGGTCTCCGGCAGGCCCCTTGGCGGAGCGGCCCGTCCACGTCCCGTGCCGTTCACGTCCCGTCCCAGTCCCCCCGGCGGCGGGGAGCGGCGGGCGCTGTGGGGCGGTCGCCACCCGTGGGGCCGCCTCCCTGAGGCGTTGGGGGAGCGAGAGAAGGGCGAGTCTGAGGCGGGAAGGTGGGCGAGGCTGCCAAAAACCTTCGCTTTCAGCTCCCAGGCAGCGTCTAGGACGGGGGAAGCTGCCGTGAGGCGGGCGGCCATGAGGCGGGCCCAGGCTGAGGCGAGCCTGCCGCCTCCAGAGCCGGTGGCGGGAGCTTGGTGCCACGCTGCAGGAGCTGGAGCCATGCAGCCTTTGGCCCAGCTGAGTAACCTGGGCGAGGTAGCACAGCCGGCCCAGTGCTACTGGAGTGAGGTAGTGCTGCGCAGGAGAAACGCAGCTGAAAAAACATGGAAGCATGCAAGCAGCCAGGTTGCCCCAAGGAATTAATGGTGGGTTCACCTCGAAAGTCTGTAAAAGGCTGCATGCCAAGGGTTACTCCGGCAGGTGAGCGGTAGGCTGCGTGCCCGTGTGATGGCAGAGCCAAGCTGACCCCTGTCTGTCCCAAATAAGACTAGGAATGGGTTTGGCGTTTGTATCTGGAAAAAAAAAAATCCAGTGACTAAGCCACTCTCATGATTTTGAGATGACTGAGTCATAACTGAATACTGAAGCCCCCAGGCAAGAATCCATTAAATTAATTGCTAATTTACTCCATATTTTTTTCCTTGAACAAACTACCAAACCCTGCAAAAGTCTACTTCAGTCGGGAAGCAAGTGTTAGAGAAAGCTTAACATTACTGTGAAAGTTGAAGGGAAGAAAAGGAAATAAAGAACTTTGTGTCTTTGGCTGTTCAAAGAGGCGGTTCACTGGAAGTGCAAAGAGGATTCATCAAACTCTCTACGATAAGGATATCTCACTCCCGTTTCATGAAATGCAACACTTAATGTGTGCTCATGACAGTAAATGATTTTCTATATCAGCGCCTGTCCTTTCAGTTGACACACCCTGCTGCCACTCCCTTTCTTTTGTTTCTAGCAAGTGTTGCTTTTCTGTCCTAAGGCAGAGAACTAGCAGTGAAAAAGGCTGTTGAATATTAAAAGAGAGAAACACAAAAGGGAGACAAATGTATAGGTTTTTTGCATACAGCATTTCAAACATCTGAAACCCCCTCTCCCCTCGGGAGTCTAATTTACAAGGTAAATAATGGAGTGAAAACCCTTACATAGCTCATCTGTTTGAAGGCAAAAATTCCCTTCTGCCCACAATACTGCCTAAGTAAACTGACTGTTTTTGCTGGAAAGGCTGCCCCTTCAAATGGCTGAAAATACAAATGTGCACAGTGCCTCCCGCCTGAAAACCAGTTAATTCAAATACCAATACTGTTAAAAGCCACAGCCGATGGTGAAAACTGACGTGGGCAGAAAGGATGCCACTGTCTCCTAGTTAAGCAACATTTTAAATGCCTTCAATTTTATCCTGTCTTAATACAGTTTCATTGTGAAGTCTGTTAACATTTTACCACAATATTTTGTAATAATGTAAGTTTTGTAAGTTTTATTGTAATAGCGTGCTTTGAAGAAACTTACCTGCTGGAAAGTTTCCACCTCAGTTCTGTTTTGTCATTCATTTTTGCCATTTTTAGTGGTCTGTTACTGCATTACTGCTTACTGCATTGCACAAATCGGTTTTGTTTTCTTACATCCTTTATGCCAGCTGCCGCGAATTATATCTCCCAAACAACATGTTGCTTTTCCAACTTAAAAAAAAAATGGTGCTGTATTCTTTCTGTGTATCCATGTTCTTAAGATTCATGGGGTAAAGTAATATTCCTAACAACATGGTACTGACTTAACTATTTTGTGAATTGTTCAGCAACAAATGAGGTCCACGGCTAGGGAAATAAAGGACTGCCTGACATTAGCTAGTGAGCTGAATAAACTACTCCTAAGTTAGCTGCCTCCCAGTAACGACTGCAATTGTTCTTATCCTCCTGTAAGTGCAAAGTGCTTGGGAATGGCTCACCCTTCCATACCATACTCCTCATGATTTCTGTACTCATGGCAGTGCTCAGGTGAAGGATTTATACCTATGACTTTTCTGAAGCAACCGGGACCCACACGTCCACTCTTTCAGGGGCAGAAGGGAATGTCTTCCTGTAGTGTCGCAAGAACTGCCTGATCGCTGCGGGAGGTTTACTGCTGTCCCTGTAAAGCTTCCTCCTAGTGCTAAGAGCTTTAGGAGCTCTGAAGACTTTTTCTTCAGAGATGCAGAACTTTTATCCCAATAGTTTCTAGGCACAGTAAGGGCTTTGCTACTTTGCCAGTCATTCTGGTAATGAGATTCAACTGGGAAATAAAAACCAGTCAGCACTATACTGTGTTCTGGGGGGACCAAGACACAGAAAGCTAAGGTGGCTGCTGTGTAGAGAAAAGCCAGAAACATTATTTAAAGCACCAGGACTCTAAGGGACCATGGTGGTACCAGCCTCGTGCCTGTAATGGCACAAAAGTAGTGCTGGGGAGGGAGCTCTTTTTGCTCCATCAGCACCATTGCCTACCATAAAGGATTTACAAGCAGCAGTCATCTTCCCAGGTTGGATCTCAGGGAGGGGCTTCTGCTCGTGGGTCAGTTGGCTCCTTGTATTTTACACTTCCAATAGAAAACCAGCCTACTCGAGGTCAACGTCCGCAGAGGTGTCATCGGCATAGTCCGTCAAAAGCAGCTGTGACAGTGCTCCTCCAGCGTAAGGTCCGCAGAGACGCCATGAACTTTGCCAGAGGTAAATCGAGCCGTTTTCACAGCGGTCATGGGGGCACTAAAGCTGTTATATGATGTGGTGCCTATGAAGAGGAACAGAAGTGACTGCTGAAGCAGGTCCCTTTTGCTGCTCATGGTTATAATAACACTTTTACAGCCCCAGTAAAGCGCTTCTTCCTTTATAGAACTTGCTTAGGTCCTTCTTGTTGAACCTCTTTTTTGGACAGCTGCTCATGCTGGATAGTCACTCCTGAGGTTTTCCCAAAGCCTCATACTTCAGAGTACCCTGAGTACTGAAACAAGCTGGCAGAATAAGTTTTGAACTTTCTGTGGCCTAAATTGCACAGGTCAGCTGAGACAGCAGCAGCGCAGGAATGGTTACGCAGGTAGCAGCAGTGAGCAGAGTAGCACAGGACACCGATGGGAGGTGTTTCATCCCAAAATTGCATTAATGCAAACCTGGCTTCAAACTCCATATTCCTAAATTTGCTGAAAATTTGTAAAAAATACATTTAATTTCACAATGTAAGGAACTTAGGCATGGACTAGTTCAAGTTAACCTGAAACAAATTTGAAGTCTGGACAAGCCTTTAGTAGATCATGTGGACGCTTGACTCAATATGTTCTGTGTTTCAATTATTTATGCAGAGCTTTTGGCTGAATTATTTGTGACTTATTCACCCTTATCTTAAATATGAGTTTTCTCTCTTCTCACGCAATCATCTATTTTAGGGCTACAGTCTCAAAAGAACCTGCCAGTCTTTATCTCACTTTCCTTTCATGTTCTGTCACCAAACCCATCATGATAAATACAAAGGTACATTTTTTCCCAAAGCTACTCTGAGCTCCAGAAAGCGCCTGTGATGCTAAAAAATGTGTGTGGTATCAACAAACCCGCTGCCGAGCTGTGTGTCTCTCATTTAGTAGCAGAGTTCTCAGAAGGGGGAAGGAAGCTGTAAGTAGCTGGAGCTTGTCTCTGCTCTGACTCACGCAGCGCCGTGACAGTACATCTCTGTCTGGATGAGGATGCATCTGCCCTGACCTGGTCCGTAAGACAACTCAAAGCCGTTAAGTTCATGAAGGCGTAATTAGCTTCTCACTCATTATTACATTCATGAGAACTGAAATACGACAAGAAACTGAAATAAAATAATATATAAAGCTTGTCACACTAGCTTTTTTTTTTTCCATAGAAACTTCTTATCGGTCAAAGCTTCATTAAGACATATCGGCAAGGGAACAATCACAATGAGAATCTGGACTTTTTTTCTGTGAGCTAAATTGCTTCTCAGAAAGAGTACTAAAGGTTAAACTATTTCTTTCAATTCCCTAGACATGAGACACTTTATTGCTATCACGTAAGAATACTGAATCCTAAACAGCACATAGAAAATCACCAGCATTTGGAAGAAAGCAGTCTGATCTCTTATGGAGAAAGACAGACACTCAGGCACATTTTTCTCAATTTAAGGTTTCAACTTGAGAGCAAAAATATTTCCAGCTTCTTTCTCGAGCCTTCAAAACAACTGCATCTCACACCACAGTGTAATTTTTCCTAAGGGTATCTCGAGGGATTTATGTTATCTAACGTCAGTATTACAGGCAGCAGCTCCTTGACATGCTGATGCCAAGATACAGGCACGGAAGTGCGGGAAGAGAAAACCTGAGGGTTTTGGTAGCTGTTTTGTGTCAGGTAAAACGAGCTTTCCTCAGAATTTGGCAATAGGAGCCTTTTTAAAAATGAGATAGAGCAGTAGTTATTTTTCCCCGGGGCAGGAAGAAAGAGCTATGCTTCCTGACAAGCAGTACAATGTTTTACAAAACTCACAGACGAAGGCAGTGGTAGATACAGGTGCAGGAGCCAGGCTGATTCCCGAAGAGCACAGACCAGAGGAGGATACGCCTTTTCTCCACCAAACTTAATTACTCACCGAGAGGGCTGTTCAGACCTCAAAAATCAAAGTAGAAATCCCCTCGCGTCATACGTTATTCTCCCTTTCATTTTTGCGGAATTCCAGCACAATTTCACAAAGCAGTTCAGCACTGGGGAGCTTAAGTTATTTTCAAGCACCATGTGCTATCTACTAACACTTCCCGAGCGATGATAAGCCATGTCTGGGTACACAACATCCAAAATCAAGGGGCACTCTGCTAGACTGTGCTTTTCGCGATGCTTACTGCCCTGGGTCTCGTAGGTGCAAATGGTAATAATTTCTTCCCTTAATAATGGAAAAATGCTTACGGCAACAACAGGTACAATACCCCAGCGACCTCTAATAACCTGAGAGATGTCCCATACTCACCTATAGCCTCTGGTTTTGAAAGGACAATAAATGGACCGGGAAAAATAAAGCTGACCTTGATGAGTACTGGGGTTATAGTTTGCCTATGCAATTAAGTTTAATGTTACGAAGTCATAACTGTGTTTATCTACTCCCCATTCAATACTGTCTTTCAAACCACAATATAAACTGGATTGGGTCTTTTGTCATAGCTGCAAAAAATGTGACGAATAATTTCTGACCATCTGGTTTGAAGCACGATGCAGAAAAGGTGGATTAGACAAGTAAGTTGTATTTCTACTTCATATTGTTACATTTAGCTTCTGCCTATTAAAATGTTTCTACCATTATCAATGCCACCTAAAAATAATTACAAAACTACTTCTTTCCAATTTATCAAAAAGGAGAACCTCAATTAAATCAATACACAAGTCACACAGTGATGAATACAATATTCTAAACTGGATTTATTGTTTCCAGACATTAATGTAATACATAAACACATTAAAAGGGGGGATATAGTAACAAGCAACCCATTAACAGAAACAAAGCAAGTCCTTGAAATTTTTGTTCTATACTTACACATGAAATTGTCCCAAAAGGTTAGGTAGTTGTCAGTCAGCATAGCAAAGATTTCAGATATAAAAAACCCCAAAAAATTCATTAATGAGTTTGTCATAACCAAAACGTTTGTTTTGCTTTTCTGTTTGTTGTTTGGGGTTTTGGGGGGTTTTTTTATTTATTTTTAGGATAAAAAAGAATAACCATTACCTCATGCAGTGTACAAAGGCTTTAAAACAAAGCCAGTAATGCAAATGAAGGACTAACTCCTGGGGCTTTAAAAAAAAAAAAAAAAGGCAAACCAAAAAAAAACCAAATCTCAAGGAGTTTCACAAAAGTAATTTCAACTAGTTTTCTTAAATTCTTTCTTAGCACTGAAGAAGAAACCTGTAGCTTCCTTGCACTCCAGAAATTTATGCAGAGGTACCTCTTTCAATACAAACACGTTCTTCCAATATATCTAAGAGTTCTTTAATTTACAAGAGCTTCAAATGAAATTAAGTGCAAAAATGTTTTCTTAGTGTTTTCCAATTACTGAGGTAAATAGTTAAAAAAAAAAAAAAAAAAAAAGGCGGGTAGCAGGATACCAACTATATGTACACCAGATGGGAAAAAAAAAGGCAAACGTGAAATACATGGTTATGGTGCATAAGGGAGATGCAAAAGAAGGACTGAGGAAGAAATAACAGCAACAATCGACAGTTCCCCAGCAGAACTTTAAACCAAAGCCCTTGAAATCCACTCAGCAGATCACCAATAGCTGAAAATAAAGCGTGTTTATTAGCATGTCTGGCAACCTGGACTATCGGGGAAGAGGCCGTACAATAGTCACAATTATAGCTGACTGCCTGACAATGCTGAGAATGTAAATGCTGCTCTAACAGCTGCATCACATCCCGACCAACTACACAAAGACTAAAAGATCCATCAAATTATGAGCTCCTGACAGCAACAACAGGGTCACAATTACAGAGCAGTAGCTTCTATACTAAATAATATAATATATGGCAAACAAGAGACTGAGTTAGCAAAACGTGTTATAAAAAAGTATAAAAGTTGTTTTTAAAAACTTTCTAAAAATTTCTTCTTTTGGGAAGGAGGAATATTAACCTGTAGCCTGGCATTATTACAATAACTGAAGTGGTTGTATCAGATTGCTGGTGATTGACTTCTTGCAAATCAGAGGTGCATTTGTAAAATGCCCCAGGGTGAATGCCTGAAAGCTGGCCAGACAGTCGGGGAATTTTAATATCTGCTGCAGAATCAGCTGTGTTTGTAGAGGGTGGACTAACACTTGGGTCAGAAATCTCTTCACTTGGTATGCAGAGGATACTGTGACACAGAGGATCTAACAGACAATTTTCAGTTCAGTCCCACTGTCTGGATCCCAAACACAGTCCTGAGTATATTTTGGGTTTCTTCCTTTTGAGCCTGTCTCGCTGGGGAAGGTGTTTGGTTGCATGCCTGATGAGCTGTGGCTTTGAGTCCCAGCCAAATCCATCAGAAGAGGCTACTCTGATGAAAAGACATTGTGAAATTGAAAACAAAAAAAAATAAGAGGAGGAAAGTGTGAGCTATTAGCTCAGGTAAAAACCCAAGTTGCTGTTCCTCCAGATTACCGAACGCCAATTAACCATCTTCAGTTAATAAGCTTTTTGACAGTAGACAAGTATCGTACAGGCCCCTGCTCACACTGGCTATTAGCAGTGACCACTGTGAGGCTTGAGTTAAATGAAGTGGATCCCAGCTTCTACAGCCTGGTAGAGCTGGGGAAGGATATCTTCTTGCTTCAAGTTCACCTGAAGGATCCTCCCGCCATTTCTCCCCGCTGTTACCCTATTCAGCAAACCCCAAACTCGCAGTGAGCTCTATCAGTTCCATCCGCTTTGAAGCCCAAGGAAAATTGTACAGTTTCCATCCAAATCCTCAAATCTTCTTTCAAGTTCTTTGATAGATTTTTTTTTTTCCCCCTCCTTCTGGGGCATGTTTTAAAGCCCAAGAAAAACTTGCTATTGCGTTTAGATATGAAAAGTGCCACAACAAGAGATGCAAAAGACTTCTCACTTTTCCCAGATTTCTAAGTTCCCAATGCTATCAATCCAAGGCCAGGTCAATCCCATCTATTCTTTAGCCACACAATAAGGTCTTCTTAATCTTAAAGAGTACAGTGGAGTTATTCGCTCTTCAAGCTGATCTGACCTGCATTCACCAAAAGCAATATTCTCTTTGAACTCTCACGTTCCAGAAATCTGATACTAACAACTCAAGAATGTATTGTAAATTAAATTTAACGTTATAAAAATTCAAGATTTACAACATCGAAGACTCATTTCATTTTTTTCTTAGCAGTTGCTTCTGAACTCCTTTGAACTGCTCTGTAACTTCAAACCAGACACGTACTACTCTGCCTCCTCCCCCTTGACATTATCATCTCAGCCACAGATTCAACCTTATTTTAAAAATGTTGATATAATACAATATATGTGGAAATGCCATGAACCACAGAAGTAAAAGACTAAGCCTTAACATTCAGGAGAGCAGCATAACCTCTCTTGCCATATCTCCCCTTATATAGTAGGAGGGGTTGTTTTTTTGGTTTCTTTCTTTTTTTTTACCTTAAACATGAGCTTAATCCAAAAAACACATTCAACTGTACATTTCTGAGGCTTCAGAATATGCTTCCCCCCCACCCCCATTTAAAAAGAAAAAGAAAGAATCAAGGTTAGATAGAAATGATTAAATACAAGGTTCTTTTGGAGTCCACCATCAAAGGGTGGTTTTCCAGAAGTAGTCATCTTCCTCGATCTTGATGTTTTTTTGTTTTCGTCTTTTTCTTTTTGTCCTCTGTTTTGGGTTTCAATGCACAGACACATGCAGACACACCAGCAATTGCTTTGGGTAGGTCAGTTCCTTTGAACCACTTATTTTTCTCCTTATCATAAACCTGGACTGTTTTGGAGAAGACTGTTTCTTCCCAGCTGTAGCCTCCAAGGATATAAATCTTGCCTTCCCAAACTGCCACCCCTGACTCACTGTTTGCTTGCAGCAGAGGAGCAACTCTGGTCCACTGGTTACACTGGGGGCTGTACGACTCCACACTCAGAATGTCAAAACGAGCCATGGTTTCTATGTTGTCATCACTGCCACCGATGGAGTAGATATTGTCCTGTAAGGTGCACATGCTGTGCCACCCTCGGGCAGTGATCATTGGCCTCTTCTCCTCCCAGACATCCGTGCGGTAATCATAACACAGCAGGTTTTTTCTATAGGGGCCAATTTGGTAATCATGGCCACCTGAAATGTACACAAATTCCTTGTAGACTGTGCCAGCATGGCCGTAGGTAAACCTAGGACAGGCAAACAAAAATGATCCGACTTGGTACTCACGGATTTTATCAAGATACACAAGCATTCAACAAGGACTGGTACTGATGAAGAAAATAAACAGTAACTAAAGACAGAAGAATCCCTAATCCTGTTAGTTACCCAGTAACTATTCTTACTCATACCGCTTCACCCTGCGTTGCAGAGTGCTAAGGTAGGACAATCACTTTTTAAGGCATCCTTTTCATACCTGGTCGCTACAGAGCGCTAAGGTATGACAATCACTTTTTAAGGCATCCTCTACAGTGTGTCATACAACAGAAGTAACCCATCCTGCTCTAGTTGGCATGGCCTTCACTCCCATTTTCCTGCTCCAGTGCTTGGGTTGGATCAGTCTGAGAGGGCCAGAGAGGAAAAAATCCACATCTCAGCAAGGGTTTCTATGACAGAAAGAGGAAATAATCATGATACCTCTCAGACTTACCAGTAGCAATTAACCAAGAAAAACCAACAAGAAAACTACTGCTGCCTTCCCCTTCCACAGTTTCAGGATCATGAATCACATTTCTTACCCACTAGTGTTCACAGCCCAGTTTATTTGCAGTCATGATACATATAGTGTCCTTTCCATGAGCTATCCATCTGCTCTACCACTTCTGCTATACAGGTGATAGCTTCTTTGGTCACCCCAAGACAAGGCAACAGATCTCAGTCAATCATAGACCAGAGTCCGTGTTTGAAGTAAGACAAAATGAGATGGTAGAACCAACATCATGCATGTGGTTTCCACAGGGCAGAGAGAAACGCCTTTTGATCATCTATAATAAAGCCACTACAAACCTAATTCTTGAGGCTGTTCTTAACTTCACACTAGGATATTCCCGACGAAACCCCTTTGAGCTCTTAAAAGTGGAATACTAAGGCGAGGGACAGCCTCAGCTTCTTTGAACATACCCTTCCTGCACATGCCTTTTTTATTTTTTTCAGGTGTGGAGGGTGTCAAAAGATGTAGCTGCAGCACCAGCCACAGCAAACTGGCTCACCCATCGATACAAAGAGCCCAAACAATTTAATACCCATAGGAATGCAGAGCAATATACTCATCATGCTGCAGTCAGAAGCCTCTACTACCATCCTTTGTAGTCAAGGACTCAAGACGACTCAGCTTCTATGGCAGACAAACCTACGTTAGCATTACTTTAGCCTGGAATGCTTTTGAACCATGCCTGAACACGCTGGAAACTCAATGTGGATAGAACCTTAAGCTGTTTTTATTTCGCATGGTAACAGTTTCTCTCAGCTACACAAATGGTATCATAACTTCTTCCACACGCCTAAGTGCCAAGCACTTTTGTGCCAAGGGAAAAGGTGGAATAGAAAAGAAAACCCACATTTACCCTGAAAGCACAACACTTCTGAGAAAAGCTAAAAGGCGTTTATTATCCTAGATGCCTACTGAAGCTTCTGATCCCTGACCAGTGTCTGAATCAGATATTTTAACAGGCTCCTGCTACAAGAAACAGAAAAATCCTTGACACACTTGGCCTAAGAATGCTGAGTGATCAGGACAGACCTTTCAACTACAGAGGCTGGAGCACCATCCCTGGAGACCTTGCAGAGATGACTTCAGAACTGTACTGTTTCTTAGCCACTCAGGAAAAAGAAAGAAAGGAAAAAGAGAGGACTAAGGCATATTTATGAGACTTTATCCAAAAAGGCAACTCAAAAATTCCACAGCTCACATGGAAGCCCAACCATGGAAGCACATAACTCATGCTCGGTGCTTCTGTTTGACATGAAATACCCTGAGCACGTGCACTCCAGCTTTCGCACCTGCCAGAAATGCTATGGCAGGTGTAGTGTACACAGATGCTGCTTTACCTTGTTTGTGGTCTCTTACAGACAAGAACTGGGAGCGTATGTCTCCAGTGGCACGCAGCCCGGTTGCTAGAGTCTTTGCTTCTCTATATACACAGGAATGGGTCTTAAAAAGTGGACTACCTATCTGGGAAGTGGGACGGACAGCTTGAATTCATTTCCTTTCTCAAACTGCACTAGATTTTAAACCCACATCTAACCAACAAGCTACCTGGAGGATGTGCAGTGCACTCCACAGTGGAGGTAGTGTCAGATAACAGGTATTTTTGAGGAGTCAGAAGGGGAAGAGTACAAGGACATTGAATCCAACACAAAGCCCAGGGTTATTGTACTGCTGATAGCAATAACATTACATTCAGCATTTGAAAAAAAAAAAAAAGATGATAAGTTAAGAAAAACTTGAGTGACCTTTGGAGAAGTAGGTTAAATGTTTTCCTACACTAACTGAAAAGTAGAATTCTGTACAGGTAAGCAAGCAATAGACATTTTCTCTCAAGCGCATGCATGCAATCTAGCATAGACAGGTACAGAAGAAGCACTGATGCTTTTCTTTTTGCCTCAATCAATGACTATGTCTAGCGAACAGCAACAGCTACAGGAGTAATTTGAAAGAGGCGATCATATCTGAAGCATCAAATCAACCATCAATTTGTTGTCTTCCAATATAGGGAGATAACCTGTTGAAATACACTAGAGGTGTTTCACTTTGTCTGACTTCTGAAAAGCTCATCCAAAATTGCACATACCTGGCTCTACATTAATAGAAAACTGCATGAAATATAATGCACAAATTGAAAACAATCAATAAGAATCCTTTCTGCAAGCCCTATGGCTTATTCGGAAGCATTTCTAAACATGCAACAGAACAGGACACTTCAATAGAGTGGGTCCAGACATCCTCCAGTGGAAAGCATCGAGCATTTTGGCAGCGTTATCTGCAAGAGTGGCCAGATAAAGATAGAGGCATTAAGGAGAAAGATGTTTCAATTCAGAACATCTTCTAGAGCCAGTTGCTGATTTTGAATAACTTGCCTAGATACAATGCTGCAAAAACAACAGTTTCTGACACAGTAACAGCAGTCAGTAAATGCTAGAAAATCGACCATTTGTTTTCTTAAACGGAAGAACACTTGGCCTAACTCGATAAAGCTTTGGGAATCCCCTACTCCAGCCAAAGTCCAGGCGAGCTGTGGTTGCTCTGAATCTCGGTGTCCACCTGTTGCAACCCTGCGAGATCATGACACGACTAGCAGAGTAGATACCATCATTCGTCAACCTGCTCCAACACATTTCCTCATACAACTGCTTTCAGTTGTTCTGCCAAACTTTAACCTAGGGCCACTCAATTAATTTCACTGATGTCTGCAGCAGACTTTTTCATGGTCTATTCAAGATGAGAACACACTGCACCAACTTCTGCTCTGCCAAGCTTGTCAGCCACCGCTGCTCCCTTCCGGGCTAGAAACTATGGCAGCAACTGCTCCCAAAAAGCCTGGGAAAATGGTGAAAAAAATATAGGACCTCTCTGAAGAATGGGAAAGGTATCCACAACCAAGGACCCGAATGAGAGTCAGGCAGAATTCACTTGTAGCAGACTTGGACCGGGTCCACCCTTTAGATAGCTTGGCTGAAGCTTTCCACATCAAGCATCTGCCTCAAGAGGCTGTGTTTTCTTCTTCAGTAACACAGCATTATTTCAGTCAAAACAGCTCAGCTCCTTCCAAGTAAGTGGTTAGGGAAAACAACATGTTGTTTTGACCATGGGGAGGGTGGGGGGAAGAACAGATAAAACAGAGCTTGCAAAGCTCTTCCTTAGAGCAGCATGACTGTGCCTGTGTACAGCAACATGGACACAGGATTTGGCAGAGGACAGGAGACGTGTATTCAAGGACGCAACCATTGCCTTTCGCCTGAAAATCTCCACATGTATGGCAAGCTATAACACTCGGGAAGAAAAAAAACCATAAAACCATTTTCTGCATGTTCAGAGTAGAAGCTTTAACAAATGTAACATCTGAGAGTCCAACCCCACACAGCTCAAATCGAACTATGCAAGCCTACACCCCAGAATGACCTCGACATGTGCCTACCACTCCAGGGAATAGTCTTCCAGGCAGCTGCTGGCTTAGAGCAGTCAGAAACACCACCAGAGCTGTGGGCAGGGAGTCTGCTTCTGGTGGCCGTGCACCCAAGAGGACAAGAAACCTGCACGTGTTCTCTTCGGAGGGAAGAAGACAGAAAAACGCAGGAAACGAGGCAGCTACGATCAGACATGTTGCCTGATCAGGCAATCAGGAACCAGAGGATTGCAGCTTCTGATTTCCTCTGCATGAGGAGAAAAGACTTGCTGCTGGAAGAGAGCTGGGGAAGATGTTATTTGGGTAAAAAGAGTAACTAAAATCAGTTTGAGGAACAAAAGCATGTGGTGGGGAGGAAAACAGATCAGATCGAGAGGATGTTGAAGGGAAGACAGGACTACACAGAAGGAACTGTAGCCAGCATGCTTTCTTCTAGTCTTGAACAGATTACAAAATTCTCTCTCATCCTTCCTCTGCTGTCAGCAAATCCATCTGAAGTACATCAGGAAAGTTCTGCCCAGATCCCTCCCAGCAGCCACCCACACCTGCCAGAACCACATCTCTCTGAGCTCAAGCAGCGTTCACTTGTCCCTGCATTCAGAAGGTTTCTTTCTGTTGTCTACCTCCGTGCTGATTTTTGGCTTTTGAAACCTGTATGAAGTTCTTTCAGCTTTATTCCTTCTGTGCAGGAAAACGGTTGGTGCAAAGAATATACTGCCCAATGCAAGAGTTCCCCAAAAGGAGAAAGAGGGCTGAAAAGACAGAAAATCTGAAGGCAGTAAGTGTCCATTAAGATATAACTAAAGACATATTAACACACAAGAGAGCAGCTACATGGAAAAGTGGGAAACTATCTGGTTCACTATGCAGCTGCACAATCACCTGAGCTGGCACAAGGGACAGTTAGCATGGGACGAGGACAGAGCAGGCAGGAAGAGAGGATGCAGAACTATTTTTTGGGGATGCAGCAATAACTTAAAATAGTGGCTGTACTACAGCCTAACCCTGCAGTTTAGCAACCAGCTAAGTCAGTGTAAGTGGGGTCTATCCCATAAGGGGGACTTCTGCCTCGTCCAAGTGGATCAGCTAGACAATCTAATATAAAATTAACACCCCCCCCCATCAAAGTTCACTTTTAAATGCTGCAGCTGCAAAATTCCCAAAGCCAACACACACATAGCAGTAGGAACATGCAGAAAAACTGCCCCTTTTCAAACAGCTTGCAGTCTGCAAGCTTCCCCAGGACCACTTACATGCTGGGAAAAAAAATATCCATACCAGTTCTAAGGTGAGTGTTTTTCTAACAACATACAAGGCAGTCAGGTCACATCTACATTTCTTTTAAAAATGTTTTAAAAAAAACCAAAAACAGCTGTGCTACAATTTCTGTGAGATGTTACTGGGATCTCACAGGTCACACCAATTAACAGAAGGACTTAAGAGCTCAAGATACTCTTATACGCAGCTTCCCAGGAAAGATCGTGGTGTTCAGCCTCAACTCCTAGATCTGCCTGTGTGAGCAGAAATAAAATGGAAAAAAGCATCCTGCTTCTGAAGAGCACTCGAGCCCAGCTGTTAGCCTGGATAACACTCGCATTGCAGCACCTGCCCAAAATAGAATTGGGCAACAGGCTTCTGTGCCTTCACTGGCTGCCTATGGCTCTGCGGCTCTGCAGCTAAGGGAATAAGGGAAAAAACCTCCTGAACTCTAAAATCAAATTGCAAGTATCCTGTTCATGATGCCACTAAGAAAGCGAGTACTGCTGCCGAAGGTGCAGGTTTCAGATGTCATGAAAATACCATCCGTATAGCCAATACTCCTGTAATTTCCATGAATGTGAAATATTACTAAATCTGAATAGCTGTTTGCAAATGAAATGCTATCATACCACTCTTACGAAGTCACCACTCAAATGTTGATTCAAAATACTAGCAATGTCCTATGCTGCTGTTACAAGAAGAGCTGCAGTACTAAAGCCTCTCAGAAGTAGAGCAGCTAAGTTTTAACTCAGACTGAGAGAGAGGTCACATTTGCTGGGGTTACCTAATAACAGCCAACCTTGAGCAGCCAAACAGACAGAAACACTTTACAAGAAAAACAATCACACCAAGGTAACAAAGTAAGGCTAAACAAATTATAAAAGCCTTTGATCAAGATCTAAACAGTGCCTCTGAAAAGATTCAACTCCAAGTGACCTCAGGAAAAATATTTTAAGAATAGTAGAGCGAAATCACAAGAGCTCTCCCTCCCATCCTTCTGACATACCTCAGGACAAAAATTAAAACCAATCAAGCTGACATGAGGCATGCTGCCTGGAAGAGCTGGTTGCTCAAATACCAAATGCTGATATGGTTTGTTACTTGCTGATACCATGCTGGTTCTATATTCCCTTGCCTCCCTTCTAGGGATACCCATTCATCACCTAAAGTCACACAAGCTCCCTTTACTACTGTTCTTCAAACACAAGATAACTTTCTGAACAAGTCCATTACCTAGGCAAGCCTGCTATATAGGACCACGAATCCTTTTGAGGACTGTAGGTCTCCACTGAAGAAAGTGCCCCATTTTCATTCCTGCCACCAACAGCTACCAGCATGTCGGTAATAGCTCCCAGGTAGAAATCTACACGGCGTTGTCTCATGGAGGCAACCTGCAAAAAAAAAAAAAAAAAAGAAAAAAATGCTGACATCTTCAAACATCTGGTAAGCAAGCTGACTTAAGGTATATTCATAAGACTAGGATAGTTGCTTCTTCCCATTTATTTGGAAAGGAGAGCTACTGGTTTTGACCATTATATTCATAAAATACTTTTGTTTTTCTGCAGTAGCATGTTACAGAGCATTCATTTTCAAAAAAGCGGACAACAGGAAGCATCTAAGAGACAGGTTACTCTACAAATGTTTGTGTTACATGGGTGTCCTTCCAAAACCCTGCAAGAAACATATATTGGAATCACTCAAAACCACAACCGAACCACACGGGATGACTGGTTCTTATAGGAACCTGCACTGGCCACGGTGTTTTACAGCAGGACTCGAAGTGAATAGCTTGTTCTAAGAGACATTTAGCACAGAGACATTTGACAAGTGTCAGAGACATTTTCTTTTTCCATCAGACCCATTTTTGATTTAGTTGTATGTGCTACTGCTTGAGAAAGATGAACACCTCTGTAAGTCCATTCTAGCATTATTCCCAAAAGTAATCTAAAGAGTTGCAGGTGGCTGCTGACCAGGAATTTCACAGATGAGATGCCCAAATCCCAAGTGAAGTTAAGAATCTGCCCCAAACTCTTTTGCTGTATGTGTAACTTAAGCATTCCCACAAAGGACTGAAGTAGCTGCTTTTTCAACTTAACTAACTTGAACTTCCATTTGCAAGTGTCGCTATGTTGGCTATTCTAATGAGCCCCGTCCTTCCACCAAAAAGAAGAAAACACGCAAAACATTAAGGACTTTAAACAGAGAAATAATACAGCTTAAGTCTCACCTTTATCCACTGGTTACAGCGGGGATCATACCTATATAGGAGATTTGAAGCTGCATCCCCTCCATTGTCTCTTGAAAAGCTGCCTCCGGCTATGAAAATGAAGCCTCCCAAGACTGCAACACAGTGGTGACTTCGTCTGGCTGGGAGAGGGGTTTCTGCTACCCACTGCCCCTTTCTGATGTCCAAGAAGCAGGTATCATCACTCAGTTCCAGGCACCGTTCAGAAACCTCGCCACCCACAAAGAGGAGCCTTTCCTCGCAGGTCCGCAGGGCTGTGCGTTTGTTCTGCAGCACTGGCTGAGCCGTGACGTTATTATGATAGTTCACCGCCTCCTCTATAAACCCCTCACAGTTTGCTTCTTTGGGAAGAAGAGAGCAGACAGCAGGCTTGACTCGATGGAGGAGATCACTTTTAGGTATCAAGGGAAAATGAATGTTATCCAGAACCTGGTAAGCCTCATTCTCCCTTTCCGGGTACTGGGTAAGCCACTGCAAGGCAGCCTGCAGCAAGTCGTGCTCACACTCCTGCTGCACGTTGCTGCTGTCCAGGTATTGGCACAACTTTTGCAAGGAAATGTTCTGCAGGAAGTCCGGGGTGAAAGACAGCGTGCCGAAGTTCTGCAAGATGAAAGAATCAATGTAGGAGTCAAGGCGCTTCAGGTTGTAAATAGAGGCTAGCTCCTGCAGGTACAAATAGTTCTCCTCGCTGACTTCATTCTCCAGATACTCGCAACAGAAGTCAACCACCTTCCAGATCTGCAGCAGGTGAGCTGTTTCGAGCACATAGTCAATATTGCCTCCATCTAAAGACAGCTCACTGCCATAAAGGAAATCCACCACAGCCTTCAGACCAATGTAAGAGGCTCCAAAAAGTTCAACCTCTTTTTGGTGGGCTTCTCGCATACCAATGGTGAACATAGAGTTGAAGTAGTCACTGCAAACAGCGAGGAGGTTCCGATGGGCAGGGACTCTCTGTTCATCTACCACGAGGACAATGTCACAGAAGAGGCCGCGATGCCTCTGCTCATTCAGGCTCTGAAGAACTAGACTAGAGTGGTCATCCCATCTGTACACCTGGAATGAAAAAAAAAAAACCCATATCAGACAGATGTTATCTTCACCAAGACAAATTTCACTGTCCACAAAGTGTTTCCCATTAGATGTTGTCATACACGAGAGAGAGCAAACTTATTTGTGTTGCACATGTGTAGTAAATTCTGACTTGAAATAGTTGGCAAGCAATGTAGTATGCACCCAAGCTCCTCACCTTCACTTTGATAGGCCTATGCAGACTTTTACTGCTTCCTACTCCCCCCCACCTTTTTATTTCCATAATTTACTCCTACCTCCTCCACAATGCTTCATGCAAACCTCCTCCCTGATGATTTATACATGCACAATTTTCTGAAACTCTTCCACTCATTGTCTTCGAGACATCTTGCTGACATTTCCTTTCTTACTTGTCCCCCAAATGACTCCTTACAAAGTTCTTCTCAACTAAGCTACTCACTAAATATTTGGAGTGGGAGACACACATGCAGCAGTATGCCAAATTTTCATTCAGCCCATGTATTGTTTGGGTTAGTGATTACTTGACAGCTACCCCCTCTTAAATCTTTTCAGAACTCTAAGCTCGTTAGGGTAAAATCCCTCTCTTTCTTTCCATATTATTCCAGGCACACACACTGCATTCAAAAATAATAGCTGTTTATTTATGTGCAAAGCCACACATGCGGACAACTTATTCCCATAAGACTTCTACTTGCTTCCAGAAGCCGAGATAGTTTTTGTTTTAATGAATATGACTAAGTATTTTTCTTCTAAAGAAAGGGGAAAATGCCCTCAGAACATGTCCGTTAAGTGCCCTTCTGGGATCCCTCTGGTCCAGACATTCTTCCTACCAGCTCTGGACGTGCCACAGAGCTTTTGAGGCAACCAGTGTTTGCCTCTTTCTCACAGACTCACGTTACCAGTCCTGAGAAGAACCAAAATGGAAGCATTTTGTTACCCCTTGAATGTCCTGCAGAACACATATTGAAGGGGCTGGTCACCCCAGTATGTCAAGCGATGCAGCTTTTAGGACCATCTTTCCAGAGGAATGGAATGCTCGATGGTACAGTCAGTTACCTTGTGATCTCTCTTAATAAAAGCCAGGTTAAGTTAAATGCAAATACTTAACTTTAATTACCAAATCCAAAACAGGCAGAGTTGCAGAGCCTGTAAGAACATGTAAGAGCAATGAAAGGAGGTGGAAAGGAAGCACATCTTTGTATCACACCTAAGTCAGCTCTGAACAGTTCTGGCTGTAGGACCCTGGGTCTTGCCCAGTTCTACACCCTCAGACTGCATTCCCAGAAGTGACGCCCTGAAAAGGTGTCTCAGTCCGTATCTACTTCAAAAACAGTCACACAGATAACCCAAGGTCTCTTCACGCCTCTCAGGCATTCAACTTTTCCTTCACTAAACTGTTGCTTCTCCTAGAAATCCTAACTATCTGTGGCTTTCCTGGTTTCCCAAACAGAAGGCACATGATTATTGCTGTCTGGACTAAGCCATTAATGGGTTGGTTAAATTATGGTGAGACAACTTCTCTACCCACCTGGATGGGACAGGTCCAAGTCCTCAAGCCAAATTTTTTCCTCTGCACACAACCCTCACTCTAGATACACATCCTGCATACAGAATTTGGTAACTGTACTTTCATACGATGAGATAACCAGGATTAACGCACGCAGCTCACCACTGTCCAGACCCAATAGCAGCCAATCATCCCAAGCTAATAGCAACCTTGGGAGCCTGACCTCCTACATCTGCTTTTTAGCGGTGAGTGGTATAGCAACAGGCAGTCCGCCAAAGATGAGACCCAAATTAATAACCAAATGTGCTGCTCTTAGCACGATATCCCAGTGTTTTCTCTTTAGTTTTGCTTATGCTCTTTTCCAAACAATGGAGGCTACGCTGCCAAAAAGCCTTCTGTTGGAGTAACTTTGTACATGCAAGTGTACAGAGTTAAACCAACCTAAGTGAAGAGGCTTCAATAATTGTAACTTTTCTGGGCCAAAACTCTTTAATTTGCCTTATACTCACTGCCTCCTCATATCTCTGAACTTAAAAAGGGATCTATGGCATAGACAACAAAGTAACTTCCATTGAGGAATAAAACTGCCAGGGATCTGTACCAGAAAAAAATATGGGGTTTAAGGACTGTAAAGTTTTTTAATATTCATTTTTCTGAGGTTGAGAAATGCTGATATCATACAGGAGCCCAAGCAGAGACCAGGGGATGGAGGAAGCGGGAAGAATAACAAATATGGTAAAGGACAAACAACACATTTGTGGCAACTATGATAAAGGACAGTGTATGAACAGACAATAACTAACATCTTACAACACCCTCTTCTGAACCTGACTCGTGGAGGACAGTTATTGGATTAAACTCAAAAATATATTCCCTCTCGTCTCTGTAAATTGGCTGATCATTTCTCTCTAATATTCTCTAATACCACCATCGTGCATAACAAGATTACGCCAGAATATAAGATTTGCCAGAGATCCCTACTTACTTAGCTGGCTGTCGAGTCAGCAGCATAATCCTGACCGCAAACACGCCTGACAACTTGTACTCCTAAAATCCTTGTTGCCATGTAGAACTGCTGCTACTTCAGAAATCAAGCATAAAATCATTACGTATGGCATTGGATGGACTCAGAATATATTAACATATTTCAGCCACTTAGCAAGTTCATTTGTTCAGTGAGCAGATAACGGAAGCTGATAGCTGCACATTTCAAAACCAACACTAATTTTATACTAAACACGAACATCTTTCTCAAGCTATTTATATTCTATAGAACAGCTTTAGCATTATCTAGTAATTCTAAGTTTAACAGATAGTGACAGCTGCTGTCTAAGCAAGAAAATAAAACAATGCTGTCAAGTTAATTAATTTTTAATGTGATGAATTATTATTACATTCAGACTAAACCCTTTAAATGGTAGACAGGATCAGCACTCAGGGAAAGATTATATTGGCAGGGATGCATTTAAAAATTAGTCCTATTTATCTTTTATCAATTGTATTAAGCAGTATTTTAACTTCTTTCAGATTCAGCAAAGATCTAATTTCTTTCAGATTGTTAATGCAGTACCACTACTCGTCAATGATGCAAAAGAAAATGAGATCTGTCTCATTCAACTTGGAGGAGACAAATTCAGGCACTGAAAAGTTTTTCTCTTCCAGCTGTTGTTGGTAGTACAAGGTACTTGCCCTGCAGCATCTGTAACCTAGTGCTCACACTAGAACAGAAAAGCAGCTTTCACCAGTATGGAACAAAGCCAACATCATAATTACAGCTGATATTAACATCTTATAAATCTTAGGTCATCATCCTGATGACATGCATAAAGAACTACCTAAGATGGACTTGCGTGGATTCCCAGCTAAAATCAATGTATTTGTGCAGACAGAGATTCTATACAAAGAAAATTAACCTCACAAACCTAAGAAAATATCTCCAGTTCACCGGAATAACTACTCACAGGATCAAGCCTCCCATCTTGTACAAAACGGAGACTAAATCTAAGAAGTAATCCCAGCTTTGCTTCTGTAACTAGCTTGGATTTTATGAGATGGATCAGTACAAAAAATTCCCAAAATAGACACATCACATTTAATGACTGAATTTTTGATGTAGAGAAAATACTGTGCTGCAGTCAGTGATGTGGGTTTCTTTTTTAAGTTATGAGTCACGACAAGCAGATGCCCATTCGCTGCTGCTGCTTTTTTTTTTTTTTTTTTGATCACTAGGTAGCAACTTCTTCTATAAAAAGTATCTGGGCAGTTAGACCACCGTTCCCATACCTCTTTTTAAAAGCCCAGAATATTCACATTCCTCCAAACCAGTCCATCCTAAAAGAGCTTTTACCCTCCTCCTTGTTATTTACTTCTGTCACTTGCTTTTTTTGGTAGGCAACACAAAACGCACAAACCTTTGAGGATTCACTTATCTTGTGTGGACGACAAATCCTGGTTTGCCTGGTTCCCTCCATGACAGGCCGATCCGCAGGACTTCTAGAACAAAAGCAAAGAAAGATGTTCGCAGCACACCAATCCTATGCTAAAAACCCACGCCGCGCTGAACAAATAACACAACGAACACGACCTGCGCACGCTAATCTGCAGTTTGACCACGTTCGAGTTTAAAAAAAATTTTTTTTTTTTTTCTTCTCTCCCTGATGTTTTCTCGTGTTATGAACGCCCGCTCGGGTCAACAAGCCGGGCGTACAACCAAGGGCCAGCACGGCTCTTCCCGAGGGTGAAGTTATTTACTTACTGCTCGTTCTGGCTGCCGGTGGGGAAATCATTTCCTCGCCAGCGCCGGCGAGAGCCCGCCGCGGCCCCCCGCGGCAGGTCTCGGCCCAGGGGCCGCGCCACCC
>JAVJGG010000088.1:39454359-39499715 GCA_035590195.1 Aviceda cuculoides | reverse complement strand
AAAGGCTGACTTCTGTAGACCTTATTCCCCTTCCCCTCTTCCCCCTCTTCCTCGAGGATGGGCGTTTTGACAGTATGTTCTTCCCCATCTCCTCTTTTCCCTTCCCAAAGGCTGACTGTTAAATGCATTATTCGCCTTCCCTTTCCCCCATCCCAAAGGCTGACTGTTAAATGCCTTATTCCCCTTCTCTTTTCCTCTTCCTGAAGGCTGACTTTTAAATGCGTTATTTGCCTTCTCTTTTCCCCTTTCCAAAGGGTGACTTTTAAACGCCTTATTTGCCTTCCCTTTCCCTCATCCCAAAGGCTGACTGTTAAATGCCTTATTCCCCTTCCCTTTCCCCCATCCCAAAGGCTGACTTTTAAACGCCTTATTCCCCTTCTCTTTTCCCCCTCCCAAAGGGTGACTTTTAAATACAATGGCTCTACAATCGTCCCTGGAGACCAAGGGGTAGACTATGAAACCTTTAAAAGGAAATGCACAGGTAAGCTCCGTCTTGATTGCTTTGGCACCTTACCGGGTTTCTTGCTGCCCGGTGCAAGGGGGGAAAGGTTGGGAGAAAACTTAGGTAAACTGGATTTAGTGCTGCTGCTTCCCCGTGTCTGCCCTGTCCTGCATGATCGGTTTTCCATCCGCCACAGAGTGCCACTCACTGAAGTCCATAGTCCAGCTGGTCCTTTGTCTTACCCTTAGACTGAAGGTCCTTTGGGCTTTTTTCCCCCCCTTTGCACAATTTTTCATTGCTTCTTGGTTATACAAGATAAAACACTTGATTAGCAACGGTCTCCTTGTTTAGCACTGCAGTTTCAAAGCAAAAGACTCAATTTTTGTGGCTAAAAAGATGCGGTCATACAGATCGTTTTGCAATCAAATTCTTCGGTAAATCGTACTGATAGCTCTAAAGTAACTCCAGTTAGATGGCTTGCTCAGATTTTTTAAGAACATGAAACCTGAGAAGAGAGTGCTTATGCCGAAGATTGGCTCAAACAATACAGCACTGAAAACAATCGTATATGAGGCGTTGCACAACCGCAACAGTTGCGGCTCTAGGTTTAAACGTGGCAGTTGATTGTTGAACTGTCGGTTGTAGAACATTAACAGGAGAAATGAAGCCTGGGGAAAATGAAAATAAGTTGAGGAATATTTAACTTCATCTGATCTTAACTTTTGATGTGTTTTACAAAAGCGGGCTTTGATTTTTCTCAAAATTACTTCCACAGGGGAATTATATAGCTTTTCCTCCTACCTTGTCCACTATTTAACAATGTCACCAAGCGACATGAGCCATGGAAGCGTTTGTAACTAATACTGGACTATAGCAAAGTCGTCCTCACCGATCTAGTTACTCTACAATCAAGTATTATGGTTAACCTGTATCTTTAGAATTATGTATCTATGCTGCGAAGGAGTTGGGTATTGAGCAGTCTCTCCCTTCTCAAGGTGGAGCGAGTCTCGGAGGCACTGTAGTCAGAGTCCCACAGCTATTGAAACGCCAGTGCCTGTCCAAATGGGTCTGTCAAGTCCTAGGGCTTGGCTCTATTTTGCTGAGATGGAGGGGAGAACTTCCAGTCACTTAAATGAGAGCAGGACTGGTCTCATCAGTCAATAAATATCATAGGAGAAAAATACATTTTAGTCCTTGGAAAGCAGAAAGGTTTAGACTGCTCTGCTACGACATTTGCAGTGGGGTCTTACTAGGATTAACACAGCGACTCGTTTCCAGCTGTTATTGAGGTCTTTGCAGGGAAAATTCTCAAAACCAAAAAGGATCCTCTTGTAGTTGATGTCAGAAGAGCTGATACCCTGTACTGCAAGAACTCCTTCCCAATGAACTCTTCTTAATGGGCAACATAAGGAAAAAAGCAATTACCTGGCATACAGGGAAATCCAGGGCTCAGCACTTCTGAAGTTCATGCCAACGTTATCTAAAGGGTTAGTAGTTTTCTTGGGAGGTCAACAGCTTCAGTATCTGAGTGCCACGTTCTCTGTCTCCTCTTGTGGCCAAGATAACTGAGCATCTCCAGCATCTACACACATCAGAGGCTTGGAGAGGAACCTTCCCCATTTATTTTCTCTCCCTGTTTTTAAGGAGTCCATGTCTTACTTTGTCTGAACGGCTTTTTAATGTTTTGCCTGGAGTGGCACCCTCTCAAGAACAGTTCCTAGCTTCCCTTCTGTAGCAAAGGGAATACTTTTATCCAGTGGCTAAGCAGGCAGAGGAGCTTTGGCAGAGAGCAGGCACTGACTGGGCTGGGTAGGATGCATATAACAACTAATGGAGGCACATATTGCACTTTGGAGTATGTCCAGGTTTGTTTTCTTGCCATCACTTGCATGTGCCAAACGCTTATTTATAAACGGGGTATTATAACAGACAGAGTTCAAGGAAACCTTGTTTTATACCAGCAAAGTGTTGAGCTGGCCCCAGTAGTGAAGCGTGTTTAAAGCAAAGAAGGAAATTTTGCATATTTTGGGCATAAGCACAGTAGGGGAAGAGTGAAATAAAGGGCATCTGTGGGGTAGACTGTGGCCTATCGTTAGCCTTTAATGTGGAGCTAAATCCTTTATAGCTGCTCCATCATTCCCCTTCCCTCTTCTTTCTTTCCCTCTTCCTTTGCATGCACCTGGCATGGGCTGCTCCTTGGCAGACCGGGGGCAAGAGGTTGTTCTCTAACTTACCTCTGGAGCACACTTGTTGGAGAACTTAAAAGAACTGGGCAAATTCATGTACCAGGTTCTTGGCTAAGTGCTAGAAAGGATCTTCCTCCACCCACGAATTACGGTGCAGCTGTTGGGGAAGCAAGAGATGCAAGTTTTGGTGCCTCCATCTGTGCAGCAACTCTTCACCTGGACCACTAGACATAGTCAGAAAACAAGGCTCGTGCCAGCAGTGAAGTTAGAGCTTTCTTTCCCATCTGGAAGAAAGGTGCCAAATGTTACTATGAAGTAGAGCTGAATCAAAGTCAGTAAAAAAGAGTAGGGGGGGATGGGAATTGCTGCTAAATATTATTTCTTCCTACTGCTATGTGTCTTCCCTCCTGGTCCACGCCCCATCTCCTTCTACATTTTGCTGGAGGGGAGAAGAGCTACTATCGATGCAAACAGCTTCAGAAAGTGTGATTAAAAGAGTAAAAAAAATGGCATCAGAATAAACTTCCTTCCTTGTTTTGAATTCCCGTTTTGTGAAAAACACTGCCCTGAAAGCCACAAAGTACTGCAGCTGCCTCTGCTAGAAGCTGAGCATAATTTGGTGGTTGAAGGTGAGAGCAGGAGCTGGAATTGAAAACCTCTGGATGCAGAGTGTCTCCAAGCCCCTCTGACAGAGCTTGTTCTGTTCTACTTTCTGCACCATCTATTTCAGTGCCATTCTGAGTGGCAAACATCTGTCCCTCCCACTTTCTTTAATAACCATTCTTAATAAAAGCACCTTCGGCACGCAGTACATATTGCTTTTCTCCAGGGCATTAAATTACCGAGCAGGCGGTGTCAGTGTGTGCTAATTCATGTGGCTCTGAGACCAAGAAGGTCTTTTGTACCAGTTTGGAAGACAGTTGCCTGTGGTGGATATCCTGCCCTTGTGCAAAGACAGAGGTTAGGAAGGGCTGGAGGGTAGTAGGGTTGTATTTTTGCTTGTTCTTCCCCCCATACATAACCCTTTTCATGCAGACCATGGCCCAACCCATTACTGATTCTGCATACCTCCTCGGGGAATGAGAGTGGTTGAGGACAAAGGGAAAAGCAAGAAACTGAAATTGCTTCTTTTAATGGAAGTAGCAGTTCAAAAAGACTCTGTTAGAAACTGTCTCTCTGCAAACCTCCAGCAACGCTCCGTGGGCTGCCGTTGAAGGAGCACACGACAGACTGAGATGCTGAGCTCCTGGGGCAGTGAAGCCCGTGCCCTGAGCCAGGAACTGCTGCCGCAGCCAGTCTGCCTTGGGCAGGTTTCATTACTCTCACTGCTCTGCTCTCAGATACGCATTGTACGTCAGACCTACAGGTCACACATATCCTGGGGCGGAGGCTTTTTCTTCCTAAGCTCTTTACTAATCTTTGGGTAATAGCAGAAAAGTTTAAGGAACTGCATAATCAAACTATCAATCAACCTTTTCCCGTCCCACTGTTTGGGGACAGCAGTTGCCACTCTTAAAGGAAGAAAACATGGTAAGAAAAGCTTCTTCAGTGCTCTTTTGTTCAGGGTCCCAGGATTATGCTGCAAACACAGCCTGAACCCTCGACTTCTGCCTATCAGTTGCCGTCATGCTGTTGCTGTCAAGGTTTGCGTCAGGCCACAAGACGACTCATACGGTTTGGCTGGGGGGTAGTAGGCACTGCTTGAGTCTCAGGCAGTAGTCTTCTCTGTCCTCCAAAGAGCAGCCCCAGATGTGTGAATGCCTCTCTGCCAGTCTATCCCAAAGTAAAGTCGAGGAGGTTGGTTTAAACCACCGGTGCAGTAAAGTCCTCGTATGATTAGGAGGTGGCTGCTGGTGGCACTTCCTCTTGCAGTCCTGGGTAATGACCAACGTACGTGACTGTATTGGTCTTTGTCTGACCCAAGGAGTCTGGAGACCAAAGTTGAGGACATTAATTGTGTCAGGGTCATTAAACACAGAGCGTAGACACCCCCTGTGTCTTCTGGCTAAGGACTGTTTTGGTTGGGCTTAACAGCACAGATTACCTCTGCATTAAATAAGGACTTAATTCAAGGCTTTTGATCCATTTTACTTCACAGTTACAGCTCTTGCCTCTGCAGATGGCGTGGATCCAGACGTAGCATTAATTTGGTGTGTAGTAGTAGGTGCCATCAGTACACTTTCAAAAAAACAGCTGAGCTGGTGGATTTGAAGCCAGAAACACAGATAAGAGTTGAAGGTTGTTGTACGGAAGGATGTGAAGGCTCTTGGGGTTTTTTTTTGTTGTTTTTAATTTCAAAGTCTCATAACTGGGCTGATGATGCTGTTGCTGAGAAGAGTAGAATGACATACAGCTGAGATACCGAACTAAAAGTCCGGTCAAAAACATCCGCTTAAACTTTTGTGTGTGTCAGTAATACCTGACTGCACCGGACAGCTTGCCTCAGTTTTCTGTATTACGAAGCAGCAGAGCATCACATTGTCTGTCTGTGGTTTACTTTAGTTTTTTTAAAGTGTGTATTCGGCCATTAAGTAACAGAGAGGTCGGAAAACTGTGTTTCCCCCCTGCCACATGTGAACAGTTGTTTTTCAATGCATCGCTGACAAAAGAAATAATGAGCCTTTTATTTGGAAAGCTCCAGTCCAGATAAATAATTGCAATGACAGCATGAAATGGGATAGTTATTCATGTGTCTGAAAAGATCAAACCAAAACCACACTGTGCATTCAGCATGAGGAGGAACTGAAAATCTTTGGGCTGAAATAAATACCCTATAAAATAATTTCTGGTTGACATAAAATATTGGGAAGAAAATAGAAACAGAATCAGCTCCTAAGACAAATGCAAGCTCTTTGGGGCTTATGACAATTGTCCTATAAAGCCTGGCCTGCATATAAAATTTAGGGGCTAAGAGTTGAGAGATCACCAAGATTACATTGGCACCTTAGGTTGTAGGAAAGGTTTGTAAAAATGCACGAGGACGTATAATGAGATAGGTGCTTATCTGTATTTGGCTACATCTTAAGTTGCTAAAATGGGCTTTGTAAATCAGTCTCCTACTGCTTTTGCTTTTCCTCTTTAGTGTTCGTCTTGCCTGCCTTCCCTTAATATCTATTAAAGGAAGACCTGGGGTCATGGGTGGCTTGTGGGAACTTCACACTGTCTTTGCAGCATTTCCCTGCCCCTGTGCCCTCCCTGCTCGCTGTGAAAATCGTGCTTTCGGGAGGGTCCACTGAAGTGGCATGTGTTTGACAGCGATCTCCTGCCACCTGGAGCTGTGGCTTAGGCTGTCCCTTGCAATGTGCAGGAGGTCGTTCTAGGGAATGTTCCTCATTAATTTTTGTGGGAGTAACTCGTCAGGTCGAGTTCTGCACTGAAATAGTAACTCTCTGCATTCAGTTTAGTTTTGGGATGCTTAATTAAAATAGCATGGCTGTGGGTCTGCATTTTACCATTAAAATAGCATGGCTGTGGGTCTGCATTTTACCATCCTGTGCTAGGCATAAGAGCAGGTAAAGAAGAGTGTTGTACCTTTTGCATGGCCTTTGTTTTGGGGCCTGCCTGGCCCTTACTTCTGGCCAACTAACGTAACCATTCCTTCCTTCAGGGAAAGGAAACAAAAATTAGCTGGATCCCCTGTTTCCCCCCGCTCTGCCCTCCAGTACATACACAGGTCAGGCAAGAGACCACTACAGGACCACTGTCACTGGGGTAGCAGCAACTCATTCTGATGAAACGCTGCTGGTGGCTTCACTGGACCAGAGAAAGCCAGAGAAGTCAGCGTGGGGTCATCCTGCCCACCCAGTTGTGTCCCAAGGACCCTGTACTCTTGAACTTAGCCACCCCAGGTTACATGGAAAAGGTTTGGTGCCCCAGCTGCAGCGTGCCCTGTGGTTACGGTCCTGAGGTCAAACATTTTGTATTTGTCGAAGATGACTTAGTGAACATGTCTGCATGGTGCAAGGCAGCATTGCATCAGAGATATATGGGCTTCAGTACAGCATTAAAGAGGGACAAAACAGTGCAGTAAGAGGTAGGGAAGGTTTTCTGTCTGCACTTCTAGCCACGTGACTACAGGGGTGACTGAAGAGGTGGAAAATGGGCAAATTAATCTAAAATGGATTCAATTGAAACAAACAAATCTTCATGAAACCTGTCATGCACAACCAACAATTCATTGTTGGACAGAACGCGAAAGCAAATCATTCCATCAGCTGCCTTGCTGTATGTGACCTTGATTTAGCAGGCAGGTGAAGCTGGGAGAGGTGGCCTTATCTTGGCATGTCTCTGGCTTGGCCATTCAGAGCCGTAAGGCTAAGAACCGCAAAGCTGTTGACAGTGTATTTCTTTCCTGCAGCTATTATCTTTTACTGATGAGTCAGTGCATTTTAATGGGGAATTTTTTAGTACAGCTGAACCAAAGGGTTTGAGTGGATGAAAAAGAGGAGAATACCATCAAGGAGATCTCTGCAGCTTGGCATTGAGCTTTGTTGACAGCCAAGGGCAGCTTAATCAGTATATTTGAAAAATCCTGCCTACTGATAAGTACGGGGTTTGGAGAAAAATACTAAAGGATGCTCATTAAGGCATTCATTGTACTTTTCGTTGTTTCTTTAGCCCTGTTGTCATGCTGTACAACCATAGTTAAAGGAGTAGTGATATTAGTAGGAATCAACATTGTTAATTTCTGCTGTTTGTAACTTTTGAGATCTTCTCAAATAAAGCTGCTATTTCAGTTCTATGCAGATCCATTATTTGCTTCTCTCTGCCCTGAAATTCATGCCTTAGTGACTAGGAAGGTGGTTATGTTGAGCTAGGCAGGATTTCCTCTTTTAGAGGAAATCTACTGTCTCTCTGATTTTTTATACGCCCACACACACCCGGCAAATTCCTAAAACAACTATAAGTGGTTTTGTGTGAAAAGGGGGGTCGGGGGGGTGTTGTGGATATTAATGCCTTGAGATTTCTAGGGGAGTTGGCACTGATGGCGTTGATGCATTCCAGCACAGCAAGGTGATCTGCAGGGTAGAACTGATTAACTGTGAAAGAGGAAATCTGGGAGTATAAAAGAACTTGCGTTTTGATCCCGTTATCACTCTGAACATGCTTCAGACTAATTGTGAAATTCAGTCACTTCTGCTCAGGGATTTTGGCCTGCAGTTGGAGGAGCTCATAACCAGGCTGAACTGGTGCTTAAAACCTCCACGTCTGTCCCTGTTGCCCTTTTAGGAAAAGAGACATTTTAATTGCTAAGGGCTCCAATTCACATTCCCTCTTGGCTTTATCTGCAGCTGCTGAAACGCTCCTCAGCTGCTGCAATTCACAGGCTGGCACATCAAGTTAAAGCATCACGTATTGGTAGTTTATATTAAAAACACTGGACTGAAAATTATGGCAGCTGAAGAGCCTGTTCTGCCTGCTGTGGGGACACAACCTCCATGGGGAGACAGGAAGAGAAAGCACGCAGCCTGGGTGTAACCTTTCAAGCCCCCACAAGTAAACCAGCCCCAGGTAAATTCTGCCCAGGGTGGTGACTCAGAGCCCCGCATCTAACCTCAGTTGCTCATTAAACTTATTGGGACTTAACATGATGAAGTAAGAGTTGCTCATAGTCACTGAGTAGTAGGTGATCTAATAGATAAAAGCCCACGTGGAATTGCTGGGTTTGGCTCTCTTTGGTGCCACTGATCAAGCTGCTTTCAGACAGGATGGGAAAGCACTCAAACTCTTCTGCTGAGAAGCAAATCCTGCTGCTGCCAGTGGTCTGTGGGTTCATGTCAAATTAAAGTTCATGCTGACGGATAAATTCCTTCAACTTCCTTTCTACATTGCTATGAAAAAGCACTGCTTTTTCACATTCATTATATTTTTGCATTATTTTTATAATAAAGGGGCATATTCCAAAGCAGTCTTCAGGGTCTGTAACAGCCTTTGGTAGAAGGGGCATAAAGTTCCCCGGTGGGAAAGGGGGAAAGCAATGGGTCCACGGGAAGGGCTGTGACACGGTTACAGTATAGTAGGGGCCAGGACTTGATGACATTAAAGTGCCTTCCAGCACTGTGTTCCCATAGGAACCACAGTACAATTCTTAGCGGAGTGTGGCCTCCTTTACTGTCAGATCTGGGAAAGCAAGTTTTTTTCATAGAACTGTTAATAGTAACGTTAGGGGATTTACTGTCTCTCTTCACCTTGGGTATTTCCTGGCTGTCGGTTCATTTATGGTTCTAATCAATCTTGGGAAGAGGATTTACTGTCAGAAACAGGAGTCCCTCTGTGCATTTCTTGTACTTGCCAGTAATAGGGTATCTGAGAGAGTTTTGTTTGCCTGCGCTGTCGATACACATGACTCTTACTCTCCTTCCAAAGATCCATCTGGATTTTTCCTTTGAATAAGATCTCTCTTTCTCTTTGTTTCAATTTGAAATCTAGAGAGAAGTTTGTTTTAAGCACTGTACCAGCTCACACACATCCCTACATACATTTTCCAGTTTTCCCCAGTAGTCCTCTGTCAGTGGCAAAAAAGTACATAGAGAACAAAATAGGGAGAGCATAGGTGGATTTTTTTCAGCCTTAAAAATGTCTTATCTTTTATCAAGGGGAAGTTGTCTTTACTCACACTTTGGCAAAGCAAAGTGTTAAAAAAGCTTTGAGATCTGTCAGCTTACAGAGAACACCCCACTTTTTTTGCATTGACTTCTAGCAGCTTATTTTCTGGGGATGAGCAATTTAGAGCTGCTTCTCCCCTATTCCCGGAGCTCCTGGGGCTGTCCTGACTGTTCACGGAGCATGCTGTAACGGATGCAAGGATGGGGATATTGGCAAACATTGCTACACCTGGAGTCTGCGTTTCCACCTGGCAGTAGTCAAGACAGCAAATAACTATAAAGCATGTTGAACTGGTCACAACAAGCGTAACCAGGATTTGCATGATTCTTTTCAAACAGCAAGTTTGTTCTTCTATTTTGAGTCATCTCATTTCATTAAGAGGTCTTGAGTGACCTGTAACAGATGAAGTAGCTGTGATTAGGTATATTCCACGATTGCACAACTGTCCATCTGCTCTGCTTTTCTGCACAATCCTGGTTGAAGGCTCCAGCATGGTGTATGCCACCAAGGCTGGGGATACGAGTGGATGGTATCACATGCCTTCCAAGTGCCTGTGATCGTGAAGGCGTCCAGCTGCCTCGGTTGATGAGTCACCCTGCAATGAAGGAACAAACTCTTCAAGACAAAGAGTTTGCAAGGTTTTTACACATATGGCCAGACTAAATAACTCTAGTCTGGCGTGATATAGCAGAAACCAGCTGTGAAACAAAGATCAGAACCGTTCTAAAATCCAAGGCCTTTCACTACAGGGCTTCAGAAGGAGTAGACAAACACATCTGGGGAAGTAATTGCAGATTTTTCTTTTGCTCCTTCTTCTCCCCACCTTCTTGTAAACTTATACTACAAGTGAGCCAGAAATGTTGCTGAAGCGAAGGAGGGAAAAGGATCAGATTTGCACAATGGCCAGTTTCTGGGTATATGTTATAAAATATGACCCAAACCCTGCTATCTTGTAAGAAAGAGATGCTGGGAAATCACTTTCTTCCCTTCTTGAACAGTGACCTGCAGTTGAATGATCTGGCTGAATGTGTAAGTGGGGTTAGGTCTGTCCTCTTGAACTGCCTGTTGACTCTATTTTAGCCATTTCCAAACTCACCAGCAGCACACTAATGTGGCATGGGGTGGCCAGCACAGACAGTTTTCTCCCAGTAACTCAGAGCACCCCAGGAAGAGGCAGACCTAACACTGACAAAGTGCACCTTGCAAACAAAGGGCGTATGAGCAGAGCCCCTGTATTGCCGTGGTAATCCCAAACGATGGTATTGTAACACAGGATCACTAGCTTGGCTTGGTCCTTAAGCTGAGAGCAATAGTCTCACCCCGGAAAATGGCAAGGCAGGGATGTTTCTGTTTTTAATCACTTTATCCTTTTTGCTTTGTCTCTCCAGATGATGTTCGATTGTTTGGCTTTGTCCGATTTACCACCGGCGATGCCATGAGCAAGCGAGTCAAGTTTGCCCTCATCACCTGGATTGGAGAGGATGTCAGTGGCCTGCAGAGAGCCAAAACTGGGACCGACAAGACTCTGGTCAAAGAAGTAGTACAGGTAACCTCTTCCTTCTGCTTCTAACCACCAGTTCTCATCACTTTCAGCTCTACAAACACCAACAGGAGGGGAGAGAGGGGGAAGGATTGGATCATCCTTCAACTTAGTAGTTAATCCTTTAAAAAGAAGACAGTTTCCTGTTGCCTGTCTTCCTACTAGGAAGACTTAACATCTGCCCTTTGAGCACTCAGGCATAAAGAAGCACCTTTGAGCTTAAGGCTGTCTTAACTATTTCATGAGGAGGGAATATACACACTCCCCTCCTTGTCACCATTAAGATGTTTCCCATCTCATTCCCTGATACGGAAATAATATAATATTGAATGGTAGAGAACAAGGCACTATCGAGTTAAGCAGGTAAACATAAAAACCCACGCCTTTGTTTAAACTTCTCTTGAGGCCTTTTGTCTCTGCGCAATGAATTCCTGGATGTAATCAACTCAGGCCTGAAGTCCCTATCAGTACCAATTAACTAACAGCTCTTAATAGCTAACTAGATTTGAATAGTCTTCTGTTTGGCCTTGGGCGTGTGAGGGAAAAAGAGAAATGTGCTTAGTACACACCTTGGAAGGGTTTCACTTTATCTGCCCCCACTGAGCTTATCATTTAACTGTCAAGGCCTCCCAGGGCACTCTGAGCCAGGCTGGCTCTGCTGCGCTCCACACTCAGTCCAAGCGAATGGAAACAAGCTGCAAGAGAAGTGAATTGTGGAAGGCTGCAAAGAACTGCTGCCGAAAAGCTGCCTTTAACAGAGAAGATGCTAATGTTTAGCATGTTTCTTCCAAAGTGTTAAAGCAAGATTAGCTCTTTCAACTAAACCTAGGGCCAGCTCTCCAATGCCTGAGAAATGGTCTTTCTTAAGTGCTTGAAGAACAGGCTGACCATTGAAATAATCTCCCTCAATAACTGCGTTCTTGCCTATGTAAAGAAATCTCCCAACAGGACAACATGAAGGATGAGAATGAAGTCCCCCTCAATTCATTGGTAGTTTGTATGATATGGAAGATTATATTTAGATAAGAAGCATGAAGAATATAATAAATTCATATTCTTCCAGAAGATAAGCACTAGTGCTAAATGTTTCAAAATGACGACTATGCAGAGGGGTCCTTTCTGAAAAGAAACTTCCATAATGACACCTGAGAGATAGGAAAGCAAATCTCTGTTCATGTGAAGCAGCTGAAAGTATGTAATTGTAGCTGAAGATTAAATTATAGAGTACTAATGAATGACTCTTATATGAGTCACTAAGCCCAAGATTTTTTAAAAAATATGTTTAGACAATTTATTCCTGTTGAGTTGAATAGCATTCCTGAATGCTGTTCTAAGATCTGTCCCTCAGGTCTGTTACATATAATTTGCAATTTCACTTGTTTCATTTTTGATTAGTAGTCTGGATGAGTTAATAATCTGGTGGAACATTATCCATTCTTGGCTGTTACTTAAAAGCTTTCATATTCCAATTAATTTGTACTAAAATATGAAAACACTACAACTTGTGCTTAATACACTTTTTTTGAGCAACCATGTATATAACCCATTCCACAGCATTTGTCAATGTAATGTCAGTGGTGATCTTTCCATAAGACATTATCTTGACAAGTATTTTGAATAGTTCTACATGTGCTGTGGAATCCCTCTGCAGAGGATAAAAGCAGAACTATTTTCTTCTTTTTATTCATGTAACCTTGCAGATAATCTGTCAAAAGAGGACAAGGAAGTCCAGCTGAAATTTAGTGGGGGGAATTTATCGCAGAGCTGTTTCACTCTTACGGTTCTTTTGACCTTCAAGTACATTTCCAGTCACCCCACTGCTCCTGATTTTTACAGAGATTGAGATGTGAGTTATACATAGAAAAATACAGCTGGTTGGTTGCTGTAATGATAAACTGCAGATCTGACTCAGTGTCGGTTCACCATTTGGAATAAGAATTACCCTAAAGTGGGAATTTTTTTCTTTAGAAACCCTGAAGAGACTCTAGCCTATTGATGCAGTTTGGCTCTCTGCAGTTTTAGTTGTGTGCACGGCCCATAGGTGCACTTACCCTGTGCGACATGGCTCTCCTTCCAAGGAAGTGTGGCACAAGGAGGCTTTTTGTACAGCACATAACAGCTTTGATTTTGTGATCTATAGAAGCAATTGGTTGGGATTCCAGAACAACAGCTCTTCGGTCTCAGAAGCCCTCAGTAAAACTTGAAGGGCTCTCACTATCTTGTAGTCTTTGCAAATGCTAACTGTGGCTCTTTATTTAAGACCAAAGCTCCAGTGTAAGGGGAGGCCTGCTTTATATTCTCTGCTATGTTGTAGATGCATTGATGAGCTACGGTTGAGCTCTGCTCAAAGCTGAACGAACGCCAATAAATGTTGTTCTTCCACTGACACACTCAAAGTGAAAGACAGTCAGCTTGAATACCACCTAGCAAGCAAAACCCACCATGTTGCATCTGTAGAATAAAGAGTGTTCACATGTGGTGATTATTAGCGGTCTCCTAGAAGCACCTGCCATAAGGAAAATGCGAGGGATATTAACTGTTGAAGAGTAGATTATGGGCTTGTGAACAAAAGGATGAAATATTATAAAGCAAGGAGAGGAGCTGGGTTGCCCTCGCTTTTGTATTCCTCCCTTGGAAGGGGGAGCAGGTGCTGTGAATTCTATAGGGAGGTGGCTTGGGAAGCGATGCTGATAGTCAGTGGAGGAGGTTGCCAGAAAATCCCTCACGAAGAAAGGACAATTGATTTTTAGCTGTAATAACTGTAAAATTACAGGGATGGATCTCATGTGGTACAAACAGCCATAGTTCTCCTGATCTGTACTAGCTGAGAATCAGGTCTTCTTGCTTATTTGGGACTATCCTTATTACCTCTTTAATGTTGTTAGAAAATGGGTTTTGCATTTATTGTGTTTATTTTGGATTGTAGAAGAATGCATTTTGCATTTAAGGAACATTCAGTAGCTTTTTTCCACAGCCATTTAGTTTCCATCATTTCCTCTTTACCTCAGCTGGAAATCTTGGATCAAATCAAGCCTGTGACCTGGTCCAAGTCATTCAGATGAGAGCAGGTTAGAAGTAAAGCCAGGATGGGGAACAAGTATATATCTATATCTTCTTAAGGGCATAACTAAGTACTAATGTATGGAGGCTTTCCTGTGTAAATGGAGACATGGAGTAAGGTGATGCAGTATCCCATCTTTTCTCCACTGAGCTTCTGTCTAGGCCAAGGACAGACCTAGGGGTGGGGAGTAGTAGCACACAACGTCCCATGCCTTGCAGGCTGTTGCTTAAGATGTTTGGGAGTTAATTTCTGCGGTACAGCCTAAACCTAGGTCTAGAATGATCTAAACTTAACAGCAGGGGAACTTTATGAAACAGTAAGCCAGGATGACTTCAGCTACAAGGCTGCATCTATTTTGTCATCAGCAGTAGCACGTCTCACCTTGTACACGTGGGTGAACTGGCAGATGCTTACCATGAGCCCCACATGCAGCAGACCCCACAGCATTTGTGTCCTCCGCACAGCTGCAGTTTGATCACTGTGTACCACTAGTTGTCATGCCAAGGTTGTACCCAGCTGCCAGTAGATACCATCTGAATGGAAAGGCTTTGGGCATATTTTCTGCTTGGCTAAAAAGGAGATCATCCAGAGCTTGTCTTAAACTCATGTTTTATGTCCCTGGCAGTAAGGATGTTTTTGCCTTTTACCTTCTTTGTATGCACAAGCTGTGGCTCATTCAGCCTTAGTACAAATCCATCCAGGAGACTCTCTGTGGTCTGAGGGCTGTTGTTTCGACCTCTTTTATTCCAGGGGCCCAGGACAAACAGGTTGGTCATCTCAGCCTAAGTCCAGAAATCAAGGCTGTTGTACACTGCTCATCATGGCTAGGAACGGCTGCCAGCATGAGGTTCAGTTCAGCCAGAAAAATTCCTGCCAGGTGAAACCTGGCAGCTGTGGGTTTTAAGTAAAGGAGCATCAGGCCTTCCAGTGAACGAATGGCCCTGTTCACTTTGAGGAGAAGCAGAGGGATGATGTTGTGATGCTTTTCTTCGAGTAAGGACAAGCCCAGGCACAACGGTTGTGGGGCTGGGAGTGGCAACCAGTGCTAAAAAGTGGTCCGGTTTTGATGTAAATGCCAAAGAGCTGAAAACAGGACTCGGTTTACCTCTGAGTGTTGCTTCTTCTCTGTGAACTTGTTGCCCTTCATGACTGCATTTCCTACCAGGAGATTTCAACCTTTCATTAGGCAGCATGGAGGTCTTTTTCCTGACGGGACTGTATTCCCCTGCAGGGCTGTCTCAGCAAAGGGACTGCCCAACCTTTGCCAATTTGTCCTATTTTCCATGAGTTTTGACTCTTCTCTGTTTTCTTCAGCACTCCTGCCCCCACAAAGTCATGTGCTCTATTATTTGCCTAAATCATATTCAGGGTAAAACAGCTCTGTTTCTGTGAGCAAATATTCGTGGCATTTTATTCATTATTATTTTTGGTGAGGAATTTGCCTGGCTTTAGTGATGTCAACAAGTTTACTGAGTTCCTGCTTTGGAGCTCATGAGTGGATCTTCTTTTGTTCACCTTTCTCTTTCCCTCTGGATTCCTCACTGCACCGATGCTGGTACCTCATGAGGGAGGACCCACTTACAGGGTTACTGTCCCTGGTCTCGGGACAGATAAAACACATACAACTCCATGTACGTGCATTAGGTTTCTCATGTTAGTACAGTGGCCTAAACAGAAGGGGGTTGAATAGCTTTGTTAGAGGCAGTCAGAAAATCAAACTCATATGGTTACAGCTACGTCACAGCGGCTTTGAGAGAGTCTTTTTCAGGAGGGTGAGTGAGATCCTGCTGGGAAGGCAAACAGAATTGTTCTTTTTGACTGTTTTTCCTCTTCTGGTTTACTGTAATGACCATACCAAATGGATAGAGATTTATGAGAACTCTTAGTCGTAGTCTAGAGAAGGTGGTAACTTTATAAGTAACTTTTTCAGGCCAGAATAAGCAGCTTCTCATCACCCCATATCTGACACACAGCCCTGTGACTTTTCCAGTGGGATGCAGCACAGATAGGAAGAATTTGCAGATCAGCTGAAATGTAGTTCCCGTTGCTGAGAGAATGTATTTGCCAGAGGTTTGGGCTGGCTTCTCCCAGTGGCTGGAATTGGTCCATGTAAAAATTGGCAAGGAGTAAATTTGAAGAGAGGGTTTCTGCTGATAGCTTGGAGTCTGACAGCTGATCACAGGAGCAGGTTTGGTGTAGCCACAGTAGAGTGGAGGGCAGTGGTACTGTACTGCTGTAGGCGCTTGTCACTTTATAGCTCTCCTGGTACTCAGAGAAAGACTGATAGAACATACCTCTGCTACAGCCATAGGATGTGTCCTTTCTTCCTCATGACCCCAGTCTAGGGCTCATACCATGCTGGAAAAGAAACATGGGAGATGTCATCTCCTCTGTACGGCATCTGCACTGAAAATAAGATGACTAGCGGATGGGAGTGGTGACATTAAGCACAGTGGAACTGAGAATTTTGAACATCAGTGGAGGCTGCTGCAAGCCCCAGTGTAAATAAAAACACCAAGAAGCTGCTCAACTACCTGGCACCATCCCTAGCTGCTAAGAACCCAAGTGTCTCTAGACGATACAAGGATTTTCCTTCTGGCTTCAGGCCTGCCCATGCTGGAATTTATAAGGGCCTCTGCAGACCTTTTTGGTACAGTATCTGCACCAGACAGATTTTCCCTTGGCCAGCTTAGGGAAATTTTATGGCCCCATATGCTAAACATTCAGGGCCTGGAAGAGGAAGAAAATCTACTCCACCCTTTTTTTCCCCCCCCCATAAAATTGTCTGGAAGAGAAAGGCTGGACTGAGCTTGCCGTACAAATGTCATGCTTCCCAGGGAGAGATGCAGGTTCCCTTTCTGCAACCTGACCTACATGGTTGAAGCCCTTTCTCTCTGTAGTGTCCCATGGAGGTTGACACAGGGGATTGGATTGCAAAATTGTGATCCTCTGCTCCTCAGGCACAAAGTGAAGCACGTGTTAGATAGGTGTATTGAAGAACCATGAGTAAACTTTACTAACTTTACTTTACTAGCACTCAATGATTTGAGAGGCAAAGCAAAGAGACTGTGGTCAGTGTTGTGTCACGAGAGTGATAAAGATAAATGGCATCATTGTTTTTGTTATCTGTAGGCTGCCGGTGACTCTGGGGTGAATACAAAGGCTAGAATTCATTCACAGGGCTTGCTGCAGTTGTAAAAAGCTTGAGGATAGGGGGAGGAGAAGAGAAAAGGAAGTGGAGGATGTAAAATGAAGATGCATGTCAGCAAAGCAAGGTCCCAAGCATCAGAGTTATGCACTATGCCTTAGGCGGCTATAAGTTCTGCAGTTATCTTGAAAGGCATTAGATATTGGTATGTGTGAAAGAAGAGAAAGCAGGGACTTTCCCCACCCCAGTCTCTTAGGGGCAGAAGGAAAATCTGGTGGCAGAGCCGAGATCTGGCTGAAGTCAGATGCCTGTTGGCATTGCTGTTAGCCGCTTGAAGCTAGGATTTTTCCTAGTGGTTTGCAGGAGCCTGTTTGCTCTGATCAGTTATTTATAATTGCAGATGACCGTCATGCCAAATAAGGACCATTGTTTGGTCTAGCTAACATCAGACCCAGTTAAATCAGTTGGGAGTAGTTTTACATTCTGGCAGTTTCAGTGGGGGGCAAAAAAAGAGCTAAGTCTGGGTAAGATGGCCCTCACCTGAAAAGTGCTGCTGTTGATCATGGATGCCCAATCTCCTGATCTGAGAGCCAGAGCTCTCCTCTGATCATGCATGAGTGCACTTGCAGTTTTAATTTCAGAATCAGCTGGATTCTGCGGAGTGGACATTGAAGGAAACCCTCCCCACATTTATAAAATACATACAGTTTTCATGGAGTCCCTCAGAAATTATTTTATGGGCCAGTCTCAGTTCTCACTAAAGTCAGGGCAAAGACTAGCAGTGAAGTCGGGTAGTCCTGGATAATCTGCTTCCTGAGTTGAGGAAAATTTGTTAACCCTGTTAGCATGTAGAAGAGAAATTTAAAAGGCTCAGCTTAAAAATCACATAGGTAGCACACCTCTGTGAGCATCAAATAGTTGAAAATCCTTTGTTTGGTCTTAGCAAGAGCTGAGCTTTGCAGAGATCTCACACGGGAGATCTGGAAGTAGGACATTTGTGAGCATAAACAAATCTGATGTTTGCTTCTTCATTTCCCATCTCAAAAAAAAAGGATTTTTTTCTCTAAATAAACAATTTCTTTCCCATTTTCCCTGAACTCTGCTAAGACATGGATGAGTGCCTGCAATGTCACACCAAGAAAGCCGACCATTGAAGCATGGAGCAAAATGGTGCTGTGAAGCAGTTGTTATTTCTTAGGACTTTGTCTAGCTGCTGCTGAACTAAAGCTGAGCGGACAAGGCTTCTCGTAGCTGCTATAAGCTTTTTTTTCTCCCCCCCCCCAAGCAACTCCTCGGTAGTGAGGATTTCCTACAGCATGAAACAGGATCAGCTGCAGCCTGGGAGACTGGCGGGGGGAGGGAGCTGTTTTGCTCTCCCTTCCATTTCTTCCACCGCATTAAAGAGGTGCTGAGGCTCTTTCAAGCTGAATCCTTCTCCACCCCCTCCTTTACACGACTCTGATCCCAAACTGAGACCCTTGAGACGCTGCCAAATAAAGAGCTCTCCCATGGCTTAAGAGTCTGAAACCAATTAGAACAGCCCCCCCTCCACAGTTGTGCTGGGGCTGTTCCAGTGCCAGGGAGACCCACACAAGATGACTGCTTCTTCTCTCAAAGCATCACCTCATTTTCCCAGGCAGCCTCCATCACCTTTTGGGGCATTCGCTGTCCAGGGAGCCAGGCATTGCAGCTTCCCTGAGACATTGCAGCAGAGCTGTTGGGATTTTAATTCTTTTTTTTTTTTTTGGTCGTCAGTTTGTCCCTGGCCCTGCAGAGTGCAATGGATGCTTGTGTTTTTCATGCTGTCTAAAACCTCTGTGGGTTGGGGGCAGGGAAAGACACATGCAGTGTTCTCAGTTGTGGTTAGGAAGGGAAGGAAAATGCTAAAGCAAGAAGCAAATGTGCATGTTTGCTGAAGCATCTGTGCACACACATGCATGCCACCCTTGCTATGAGGCAGGAGGGTCCCCGCAAAGGAACAAATCCCTGACTGTAGTGACACTGCCGTGACAAGTGCCCTAAAGGCACTGTGGGATCCTATTCACACTGCTCTGTTCCGAGAAAGGTTTTCTCTGTTCACAACCTTACATCAGAGCATGCTGCCGAGGCCTTGCCCAGCTCCCATAAGTTGCAAAGAGCATTCAAGCAGCTGGATAGCTGCCCTGCAGTACACAAGTGTATTAATAAAGCATGTCCTTAAAGGTCACTTTGGATCATTAGACCACAGAGCATTGAGGAGCCTATTAACAATACCAGCAGCCTGTCTGGTGCAGTATCTTGGTTTTGGCCATGATGTGTATTAGATAGCTGAGGAGTCAGTAAATCTACTGAAGTAGACTTCTGCATGTTGCTCGATCTTTAATCGAAGCATCCTCCTATCAGCCGATAGGGTATGATACTGTAGTGTACTGTGCTACAGCACTGTTCTTTTTTTCAGAGAAGGGATCCTAAAAAGGGCACAGGTGGGATTAGTGGCTTGGCCAAGATTATGCTGAGGGTCAGTGGCAGTTAGAAGGTCAACAGTTTTGAGCTTTTTAGTTTGCGTACTACTTAGGAAACTTGACCTAACCTAGCCTGTGCATTTATCACTAGGAAGAGTTGTTGCATAGGGCAGGATTGGGTCTTGCAGCCGGTGACTGCAGAAGTAGACACATAAAATCTTTCCAGGTTAAGTCTTGGGTTTTGCCATCACTATTCTTCTGTCTCATCCACAGCTTCTATTTATCATCCCTACCACAGTAGATAAGAGTATGCAGCTCATACAGCCATGGAAGCTGGATAACCCATCTTTATTCAAGTATTTGGAGAAGCATCCCCCTTTTTTAACAGGCTTTTTCTTTATCTCTTGCAGAACTTTGCCAAAGAATTTGTGATCAGTGACCACAAAGAGCTGGATGAGGATTACATCAAGAACGAGCTGAAGAAAGCAGGGGGGGCTAACTATGATGCACAGACTGAGTAAACGCACAAACCTCCTGGCACCATCACCTGGATCTCAAAGGGAGGGGAAAGGCACAACAAACTAACACAACTGAGAGATGAGGCAACTGAAATCCCCAGCTTTCTGTGTGTGCACCTAAGAACTCCCTTTCTTTGCATACAGTGGACTTTTATTTTCCATTCCATCTCATGCAACATCCCTCTCTGGGGTTCTCTTTTTCTTTTTTTCCCATTTTTTTACTCATAACTCTGTCCGTGTTCTCGCATCTGTGGAATTTAGGTTTGGCTCTGCTTTGGTCCTATTCAGTGTTGTGTTTGTAGAGGCTTGCCATTGTGTCCTTCGTATGCGTGCATGTCTGTGTGTTTAGTTGGGCTCAACCTGGTCTCTGAGGGGAGAAAGTTTTGGGGGAGTTCTGAACATCGATTACTTTTTAAAAAATTTGTTCTGAATTATATTCTTAGGAATAATATTTTTTGCTGTGCCAGGCTCTGATCAACTTGAGTTGACTTCACTCAAACTTTGATTAAATTGTCTCAGCTTAAATGTCCAGCTGAGACAATATCTAACAGCTTACACAACAAAGCGAACAAATGAAAAAAATCTTCAAATCTTAACAAATGGGAATAAATTTGCCTTAAACATTGCTTGACAGTTGCTATGCTATGTGTTGCACCTCTATCCCTCCCTCTTAAAAATAAGATCCAACATGATCCGAATGTGAGGGTTTTGTTGTTTTTTGGAGGTATCATGGCACAGTAAACTGAGGGGCTTAGAAATGTCTGGACACTTGTTCACTATTTTGTGTACATTGGTCTCTGGGTTTGTATTTGACTTTCCTAATGCTGGGGCTCAGGAGGTGAAACTGAAATGCATAGATTTCCTTTCTAAATGATGTCTGCAAAAATAGCAGCCGCTGAATCCTAGCAGCCTTCTCTGCCCATGTCCCCCCTATTTTTTTTTTTTTTTTTCAGTTAAACAGAATATCTTCAGTTATTTGGGGCCTTCAGGCAGTGAAACATCCTGCAGCTGTGACCGAGGGATGGAGCAGGGCAGCTCTGTCCCAGTCGGGATGAAACAATAACAGAGGCCCAGAGATAACCTGGGCACAGTTTGTTTGGAACCAAACTGTTTGTTTGGGGGGCTTCTTTGTATGGCTTTGTTTTTCCATCAAAGGTAATTGTCCCCAGAATTATGTGTAGGGGGAAACTGTGTTGTACTGGGGCTTGGGAGTCAGCGCTATAAACCTGTTACAGAAATAAATGTTTTTCAAGAACAGTTCTCAGCGACTGTGTTGTTCTCTTACCTTCCCTGCAACAACAAGCCTATATTTAGGAGGTCTCTTAATCCTGGGTGTAAGGCTTTGAGGTCTTGCAGTCTTGGGGCTATTAGGAGAATTAAACACCAGCTTAAATGTAAAATGATCTCGGTGCCTGCAGCCCTTGTCTGCTCATCTCTGCTCTGAAAGACAGAGGTGACCACAGTGCATCTGACATACTTTTGTTCAACAGCTCTACATCTAAATTTCCAGCACCAAAATGGCAAGCGGGAATTGTAATTAGGTCAAAGAGAATTTCACACCCACATAAAATAAATGTGGAGAGGTCAGGAACAGATTTGGGAGCAAGAACGACACTTTCAGAGGGAAGTTTTGCAGCTTCCTGCACAGGGTTACATGGGGCGTTACAATTCTAGACTGAACTTACTAAAACTTGCCCTGAAAGAAAGGAAATGGTTATTTTTTACAGGACCTACAGTAGGGACAGGCATAACTAATAGGAAAGAGCTTTGCAGAGAGCTTGTGATGCTCCAAGGCTTTGCCTTACTGGTTCAGTGACCATGATAAACTTTTATTTGACAGCTTGTGGGGTACTGAGACAACAATTTCTGTCTAGTCTTGAAGCCTGGCAGCAGTGTCACAAGAAATTCATCAGCACCAGCTGTGGTGTGGGGTTCGATGCACTGCTCAAGAAAGAGCTCAGCACAGAGGCAAAACAGCTTTCTCAGCCGCTCGAAGGCATCTCAGCAAGACAAAGTGGAGCACTTGTGCTGCCTTTGGCAAGCTGGCCCCAGGGATGGAGGCAGTGAAGGCATCACCCTGGCCCCTTCAACTGCTTTGCTATGTTCAGTCAGCCTATGCCTCCCACAGAGCATTTTTCTGAAGACTTTCTAGATCTTTTCTAAATATTTGTCTCCTCCAGGTAACTTCTCCAGGCACGTCTGTTCCGTGCCCTCTTTGACAGCTGCTCTTAGGGCCCAGCGCCCTGCAGCCAGGGCTGACTCACCAGCGGCTGCTGAACGGGCTGGGAGAGGAGACAAGGGGCTTGTCCCTTCCTTGGATTTATTCCTGACTTCTGCAGTGGTTTGAAGTGGGACTCCAAAGTACTTATACATGATAACCATCCCATTTGCCCTTAGTCAGTCCAGTTCACAGAACATGTAAGATCCCGTATTCCCTCTTTGGATCACCTCTGCGGTGTACTGGCACACGTGGTCGCATTTTGACCACAGGAATGTCAAGCTTGCAGGTGCTAGTACAGCAATTGCATGAGCAACATTAGATACACATGGGAAAAATGAGGAAGAGAAGGAATTACATAAATCCTTATGGAAAAAGATAGCCTAATGAATGGTACTAATAACAGAGAATTAGTGGGGGTTTGTTTTGTTTCCAGTCTCAATTTCATCTTCTTGGGCACGCTACCTAGTGATACCATCTTGCTAATGCTCTGAAGAACTTCATGGGGAAAAAACAGGATGAGATGTACGAAAGCATTGCTGCTGCTCTGTCTCTGGCCTTACTGGAGCACAGTTGGGTCAGTTCTGAAAAACCCACAGGGGAGTTCTTGTTTGTGCAGTCCTGTTCCTCTAACAACACTGCAACAGCCAAGTTAATCAAGTCCGTGCTTGTTGAACCCTCAGTCAAATACAAGATTATCTTTGTCACAAAGAATGTCTTGCAAACACACCCAGCCCCGACCCCAGCCCAAGCTGATGAATCTACATCCCAGGTGACTGCCTAGGAGTGTTTGGGACAAAATGTGTTTCAAGAATTCAATGCTTCCCTCCCTCTCTATGCATCACTCCTGTAAGAGTAATCTGAATTAGACATTAAATGGCTTTGTTTTTAAAATGTTGATTATACTTCAGCATTACCGAATCGTCTTCATTTTCCTCAAGAGAGTGACTTTATTGGTATTACGTCAAACCTTTACATTTGTAGTAGGAGCAGCTCAGCTAGTCACAGGGGCTATGTGTGCCTGGTGTAACTCATGGTCTGCTCTGCAGGCTAAAACTTATGTCTGGGGTCTGCTGTTGCTTGGCTGGAGAAGTATTTACCCCACAGTGTTTACATGCATTGTCCTTCCTTGCTAATAATTAAGAATGCAAGAAACAATTGACAAAAACTGAGCAGAAGAAAGACTGGGACATGAAGAGTAAAAGTGTAAGACCAATTATTCGTGGTGCATTTGGGATCTCACGCTTGGCATATCACAATAACACAACATAAATTGGAAAGTGTCTCTATTTTAAGACTCTGGGCCTCCTCAGTATCATCCTTCACGGCACATTAGTGTAGCTGAATGTCTGCAAGTGGCTGATGCTCTGATCAGATATATTAGGGACTCTGTTACAGACTGTATTTTGCATCCAGAGGGGTGGAGACAAAGAAGGAATTAAAAATACCTATTTTTTCTGTAATACTTCTCATCAGGAGGTCTCAAGAGTGTTTCTAGTTTAGCATAAACTAGACCGTACTGTCATTCTTGGAGCACAATACCCTTTAGGAAAGCGCCTTTTACCATGGAATTGAAGCAGAAATAGCAGCCCATGTGTTACAGCGCCCCACAGCTCAGCCTGGGGAGTCAGCCTCTTAATATATGCATTCCTCACCTTATCAGAGCAATGCTGATAACGCCCCATCCTAGGATTTATGCTAATGACCATGAGACATGGGTTTTCTTTTTAATTTTTAATATATTTCTTATATAGCCGAGCGCCCTGTTCTGTGTCCATTTAGTATTCAAAGCCTGCTTTTGCCTTATCAGTCCTTTCATCAGGCTTTAGAGACCTGCTGTTGCACAAAGGCTCGTGGGCTGTGTTACCGGAGCCTGCAGCGTTCCTTGCGCCGCTGCTCAGTGGGGGCTTTGCTGTATGTCGGGGCTGTGGGCTGGGGAGACTCTGCTCTGCCCTCGACAAAGCGAGGGAGAGCATGAGCGGCGGTGATAGCACGCTGGGGGCTGTGCCTGGCAAGGAACAGATTGAAACGGTTCAACGCCTGCTTTATATTTGGCATCGCCAAAGGATTTTCTATTCCTCCACATTACGAGTGCAGCAGATACGAGGCAGCATCCACTTTTAGCAGGGAGGGAGCGACAGAGCTGGGTGAAATATCCTCCAAATTCTTCTTGATTAATACAGAGAGTCAGACACAGCAGATGACTTCATTTTACCAAGCCCAGACTGGGGGGGGGGATTATGCAGTGCAGTCCGATGGTGGTAAGGGATGGGGTGAATGGGTGACCCCCCAAGAGATGATTAGTAGGCCGTGGTAGCCATCAGGGAGAAAAAGGCTCAGTACCCAGGAGCGAAGTTGTGGTTTGAGCATGGGAAACAGCAAGGCTGCTCTGAGTCATAGCAGGCTGCAACACGTGAACAGCAAATTCTCACTCTGAGAAGTAAGTGGGCCTTTGCAGAATAGAAAATAGCTGAACCAGGCAACCCTGGCCACATGGACTGGCCCATGGAAACCGCTGTGTGTTTTTATAGACTGGTGTCCCAAAGAGTGCATAATGCCAGATTACTGGCTGGTGTTAAGTAGGCTCTGCTGTACGGACCCCCTGAGGCAGTCTAATCTCTCCGGCTTGAATAGTTGCAGTTATTAAGCAGCAAGGCACAGGAGGAGCTGCAGAGAGGGGTGAAGGGGAGATGCAAGATATTTTGTGCATTAGAATATGAGTCTAGCTCAGCTCAGTGCTCCACGACACAGCACAAAAAGGGACATTGTTTAATTGCCGCCAGTACGTGAGCTATAAGCTTTGTTCCAGGCGTGACGACAGCAGCTCATTTTCTCGACTCGTCCCTGGCGGACGCGTTTCCGCTTACTCTGGGCACCACATCTCTTACAGTTGTGGTGGTGCTTGGGTGGGGGCTGAAAGCAGGGAACTGGGGGATCTCTAGCAGATTTCCCCAGACTGGAACCATGGGCCCGTGGAAGTGGAATAGATCTTTTAGTGAGCTATGAAGTGAGACCTCCTCCACGCCCAAATCTCTCACTTTGGGGATCTCTCTGGTGTATAACGGGGGCAATGTGTTAATGCAGTCCTCATGGAAGGCTTGGCTTTATGGCCCGATGAGGCAAACCACTGAAAGAGATGGTTTAATTGCAGCATGATGAACTGCATATTGCTTGGAGGGAATGAGTGCAATAAAAGACCATTTGCAGCCCGTTCAGGCCTTAATCCCTGGAGTGGTACAGTCTTTCCTAGTGTGATTTGCACCTACGCTGTCAATCCATCTGCTAAAAACATGGTCTCTTCAGCTTTCACAGACATCTGTTTCTGGCCTGGAGTAGCTCACTTTGCTCATCTTACAATGAGTGATTGATTTGGGTAAGTTTATCTGGCCTGGGAAACAAAGAGAAACCTTCCAAGATATTCCACCTTTCTCCCTCCCTCCCTCATCAAAATGTCCAAGAAGGTTTTTCACTAACCTTAAGACATCTTCAGAATGAAAGCACATTTCCATGTAAATGTAGCTGAAGGGGAACAAACAGCATCTGTTCTGCAAATATTAAATGTGGACAGTAGATGAATGGACTTATCTCCTTTATCATGATTAGCCGCATTTCTGCCTTGTAATTTTGGCTTATCACTCAACAGAAACTGTAATCAGGATGTAATACATCCTATTGGCAAATTACAGCAATGCAGCTGTTCAAGGCAGCAGCTGAACCCTTCGGCAATTTAAACTAGGTTTTATTACACCCAGGGCAAGACTCCAATAAGTATATTAGTGACATGATTTAAAAATAATAAGAGTTGAATCTTGTCCCACTGAAGTTAATTCTGATGTCGGTTTTCATGGGAGGAAGTGTTTTGCCAAAATCAGAAATCAAACAGGTCCCAGGGGTGTCCTCAGCGGAGTCAGAGACTATAAGAGCAAAGGAGCTGTGGTGAGATCACCCCTATGCAAAGGTGTGAGTGCTGCCTTCTCACATTGTTTTCTAGGTTACTATGCACCAAGAAACGTCTCACGTGAGGAAACCTGACTACAGAATACAGGGCTCAGAAAAGACTTAAAGTGCGCTGTGACAAAGTCTCAATTTTCAGCTTTCTTGTATCTAGAGTGTAACAACAAAGGGTCTGTTATCATACCAAAGAGCAGGAAAAGTATTTCACTTAAAATTTCAATGTTTTGATTGTGCCAAGTTCCAAACCAAAATAAAAATAAAAGCCGTCACAATTCTTAAGAGCAGAAATCCTGCAAACCCCCCTAAAGTTTTATGCAAAAATTACTAGCATTTTTTCAGAAAAAGAATCATAGCTCTTTATCGTAAAATGATACTCATGTCATAAAGTGACAATTATTCTGTTATCTATAGATACTAAAAGCATTTGAAAATAACTAGTAAGAAGAGAGAGAAGCGCTATACTTTTTTCTAGATGAAAAGTGACTCATCTATTTTGCAATGAAAGGGTTTCAGTATCCATATCAATGTATCAGTATTTACTGTACTACCTAGACAAGCAGCTGTTTTCAATATTGTTGTGTTTGCTGTCATCAGATACAATATACTGATTGAAAATGTTTTGACTTTTTTTTTTTTCCCCAAGCGCCTTCAGTTCAGGTGGAATTAAAGGGTTAACAAAAACATTTCAGACAGAATCACAAAAAACTTCTGAAGTCTGAAATAAGGACTTCCTTTCTCTTTTAAGCTGTTTTCCAGGAAGCATCTTGCATCTAGCTGTATTTTCCTTCTCACAAGCTTAGACAAACCTTCTGGAGAATCCTTAAGCTTCCAGAATCACACTGCCACTGGGTTAATATGGATGCATTTATTGGAGTGATTTGATAGAGAATCTCAACCATGATCTGTACAGAGCAGTATATCTTACATCAGAGCTGTACATCAGAAACACTACAAAAGTTATTATCTTCATCTTCCTTATTTAAAAGCTGGAACCTGTCAAGATGAAACCATAAATCTGCTAGATGGCCCTCCTTGCATCAAGCCTCTTAATATTCCAGTTCATGTTTGCTTCTGAAAACTCTCTGCCAACATTTCATTTTCCTCTCATACTGATACTTAATGCCTTAAGTGCTTGGAAAGATAAACACTGGCTTTAAGCAGTACAATCTCATGATCAGTTTATCTGAGGATTATTACACAAGTGTACGGAGGAGTCAGTCATAAATTGAGCACATTTTTGCCCTCGCTGGTGACTTAATTGCAGTGAATGGGATGGCATATTCCAAGAAGAGTCATGGGCCTGGGACGTAGAGGAGATTCAGCTAACAATTTTATCTAATTAACAAAACCGACTGTGATGGGGCATCAAACTATATAAACGTGAACCACACTACCTGGTGCTGGGGGGTGAAGAGAGAAGATGATGTTTTGCTGAGGGCTGAAGTGATATTTTGTAGCCGAGCACAGCATGACAGAAGAAGAATCGGTGGCTGAAGGCTGAAGACAGACAACACACTAGGTATGTGTTTTTATAAGGGAAGGTGATTAACCTCTGGAAGAAGCAGTCAAGGCAACTGACTGATTCACCATTTCTTCTACTACACAAAGCAAGAACGCTTTCTTTCTGGAATAGACGCTTGAATGAAACACCAATTATTGAGCTCAACAAACACGGAAATACAATTATCTGCCACGCACAGATGATTAGATTTGATCTCATCTCTCTTCTGAACTCCAAGCGTCTTCACTGTCTCAGGTGCACTAATACAAGAACCGATTCAAACGGCATCTTCACTGAACTCAAGTGCATTTGCAGTCACAGGCATAAATGAGCCAGCTCTACTCTACACTGAGCGGAGGGACAGAGCAAACAGCTGAAACAGTAATGTCTTAAAGTGTTACGGCTGGATCCAAAGACAAAACTTGCCTCTCATAGCCGTAAGGTGCTTAGCCTTAGATAAGGATACACAAGCCTTTGTTTGCAATAGTGCTCTTTTTTCCTTTCAGCACCATTTTGAACAGATTAAGTTGTCTGAATTAGGGTTTATGACTTACGTCAAATGCTACTTTCAGCACACCCAGAAAAGCTGAAGCCTTCCAGTGGGGAAAGAATTTAAGAATTGATGTGGAATTAAATTAAAACAGCACAAGCTCAACCTCTTAAATCCAAACCAGGCAAGAAACCAAGAAAGTTTGGGTTTAGCACATGTTGGACCGAAATTTTAAAAAGAGTCGGAGTGATGTGCTGGGAAGGAGCTCCAATAGGAATGTAAAAGCAGATTAAAACAAGGTACGAAACTGGTCACTAGCTCGCAGCCGCCTGCTCTGCCCTCCTGGCAAATGCTGCCACCCCAGACAACCACCTCTGAATCTGCTTGCAGATCACTGAGTTTTCCTCTCAGCAGATTAATAGAAACTGAAAGTCTCTGAACAGGATAAACAGAAAAAAACCACAAACCCCTTACTTAACGCAGAGGCACAAAGTGGACCAGCAACCCCAAACAGTGCCTGTAGAGCTGGGTAGAGAGGTTCTGGTGATACTCTTGCTAAGGACACCATAAAGTAGGACCCTTCAGTCAAGGCAGGAGGGCACAATGCTCAGAAGTTGAAGTAAAAGCAGTGAAATGTATGCACAAGTTTCTGTCTTTTCTATTCAAGCATTTAAACTGCTCCCAGCAAGTCATTCTGTTTGCAGAAAGAATAAGTGTTGCTTACCAAACTCTTACGCAGCATATGAGGAAAGGGAGGAGGTTGCTCACTAATTATTTTGCATAGCAAATCTTGTACAAAATGATAATGATTAAATCTTAAACTAAGGTCAGAAGAGTCCTGTTAGAGCAACTGCCAATTAATTATTTCTCTATTAATGCAACTATCCCTAATATTATTGTATAGCTTACAGCTTTTCATTCTGCAAGGACTTTTTCTGGCGAGTTTGAAAATCTGGCTAGTGGAGAAAGTCCACATTCTGCGTTCACCAGCTTGCAAACACCCCACACAGGCCAAAATTCTCCTGGGGTTTAGCTTTATTGGAAATATAAATCACAACAACAAAACAGCTTTCACTGTAAACTTCCTTTCTAAATGTAACTGTTCCCAAGGTTGCTCCCTGGTGACACTTCTGTGCTAGTTTCCAATTTCTCCCTTTTATTTGGTTGCAACTTGTAAAACTGATCTGCAGGTGTGATCCAGCAATAATTGTATTGTTCCTTTATTGTTCCAGGGTTTAATATCTGAATTGAGTACAGCTCTGCATTTACAAGCAGATTGTCAGAATTATTACCCAGTTATAAGTTATCTTCTAAAATATACACAAATAATTCTTCTGAATTCATGTTTTACTACATTATTTATACCAACAGATGTCAAGGCAAGAACGCACTTGAGTCCTTCCTGAAAACTGGTACTAATTTCAGTTTGGGAATACGTTTTCCTAATAAAAACCACATTAGAGTCAAGGATGTTTTCAAAGCAATTGGTTCTGGCATGCTACACTTTGAAGCTAAAGATGTGCTTTTTTCTAAAAGGATTCCATAAGATTCACACATACTTGGGAAAACAAAACATCTTTTTGTGTGTGTGTGAAAATTGATGCGTTGCTGGACCAAGAAATTCAAGCCAACAAACAAATCTGCAATGGCGATAGATCATTTGGGGACTTCTTTACAATGTAGGTTCTCGGACCATTCATAGCAGTGATTTTTTAAATTCTTTGCTTTTGAAAGGTTCTTTGTGAGGGAAATGTGGTTTAGATTGAATCAGGGATATGGGAGCTAGAATAGGAACAGAGTCCACTTTCTCATTAAACAGAGTACTTTTCATGTTACAAGCACGACAGACCAATATAAATCACGGATAGGCCTGAGATTCAGTATTTGAATCCACAGCCAGATTTGACCTTCCACTCTATTTCAAGGGAAGGGAGAAAGGCACATCCACAGTTTACGTTCAGATCCAGTTCAGAAATCACTGAACATTAAGGAGGGACCAGAGAGCTCCTGCTTCAGCAGCCTGGTGTACGAGATCGATTGGTGCATGAGATGGATTCAGGATAATCCTCCATGGAGTCCTGAAAATACCTGAGAGACCTGACAGTACTCAGACTCTCCCAGGGAACCTCCAGTCTTTTCCAGGACAGAACTGGCGAACTCTTACCTATCTCCTCATGCACTTCCCTGTGGCTGGACACCCTGTAGGTTGCTGCTGTGATTAACTAACGCACTTCCACAATTCCTTCATGCAAGTAAGTTACAGCCATGTCTACTATCCTTGCGTTGTCTGAGACAACCTCTGTTTATTACCTGATAATTGAAATTGTACCTCACTATTCTCTTCTACAGAACAACCACCTTTTTGGCTTTAGCAGGCTTTCTAATCCAGACTATGTTTTAACAGTTACAAATGTGGTATGGTAAAAGCATCACCAAAGAAAATGTCTTATAAATAGTAATAGGGTAACGTGATACCCTCTCATTCTTTCAGAGAGAAAGATAATGTTCATTTAAGCAATGAAGTACAGAAGAAATGATAGAGAACTTTTATTACAGGTCACCTGGTCCTTCTCTCTGTTCCTGTTGATTAAGTGGAAAGGAAAAAAACAGACTCAGAACTGTGATTTTTTTAATTGCGCATTCATAGTTTTATATTGTATTTAACTACAAGAATTATTACTGAGCTACATCTGTTAAAGAACATTGTCCAGGTAACATCAGCATCTACTGGCTCCCGCTCATCTGAAATCAATAGGCTTTTTGCCATCAATTTTTATAGGACCAGATACAGAGATATTTCTCTAATGTGTTAAGGGTAAAAAATTTGGACAGGCAGACAGATACAATGTGTCTGTATAAACTGAAGGCAAAGCTCTTCATCCTTAATTAAGTACAAAAAAAGCAGCATAATTTGATTCAGAAGTAACATTATCTTTCCTCTACCTCCTCTCACACCAGAAGGTACATTTGGTTTCACCATAATAAATCAATTGCACAGAGCATTGAACATACATCTGCGATGCTGCAGAGCTTCCCTGCTATGCTGGTTAAAAACAAGATCAGATTAATCTAGAGCACAGGGCCAGGTGTCCTGAACTAGTTTTCAAGCAGTGAGTGCTACAGAAAAGATGGCTGGAGGTTGGGCACCATGCTGGGTATCTATTAAATTTAAGTAGTGTTTCTCAGCAAGATCACTGAGCCAAGATGTTATACGTGATGAGCTCAGGAAGAAACAATCACTGAAAGGAATGTATTATAGTGCTCTGACTTTGACAGCTTCATCACTGCAGTGCGGTTGCATTTTTATGCCTTCCTTTCAGTGTGACAGCTTCATATTAACTTAAGGAGCAACTTCATATTGACAATGGGTCATCTCCACTGGTGCGATTTCTCTAGTAGCTATAATCTCCCCTTTGATGTATTTCCTTGAAAAGTATCCTACAGGATGAAGCAGTTTTTCAGGATAACTTAAGAATGTACAAATGGTAAGATGTTTTTGGTTTTCTTCAGTCACTGATCTTTGCACGACCTATGAGAAAGGCTTTAAAGAAGAGCAATATTTTCTGTATTTGCTTGCTACCCAGTGATAAAGGAGAGGACACACAGAGTTCCTACACTTCCATCCCACCTCGACATCACAGTGCATCAGAGGACAAATGATGGCGCAGACTGGATCACATTCCTGTCTAGCTTTTATTTCCTCTAGCTCACCCATAGATCAGCAGAGAGAGGTAGCTGAATTCAGAGGGCACAATCAGAGCCTCTAAATTAGCGTTTAACTTCTCTCTAACTTCAGTGTTGAAGACACATATGAAAAAGAAAGTTTTTCTCAACACAGGTCATCAAAATGAAACAATCATTCCTGTCAGGAGCAATTAGTGATACGCAATTTTAGCAGAGGCTTGAATCATCTCCTGTCTCAAGTTCCAGATTAACTTTAAGGAATTAGCAGGGATGTCCTTAGTGGCCATTTACTCAATTGTTCCCCTCCTTCATAACATAAAACCAGTGAGAAAACGGTACAGATGAGTGATGGCAGTATCATCTGTACACTCACAGATCATAAAAGCAAACCAAGCTCCTAGAAGCACACCCTCTTCAACACCAACACAGTACACAAGTGTTGCCCTGGGACTGCAGCTGCCCAGTGTATGCAGACACTTCTACCAGCTCACCTTGAATATCTTCTAAGCACCAAGGCAAAGATTCAGTCATTAGTATGACATAAATCTACAGCAGCCCACCCGGATTTAAAAGGGAAACTTCCACACCACACTGAGGGAAGACTGTGGCTACATATAACCAGAAATTTGTCTCTAAGTGTTTTTTATCTGATATACTGTAAATTAGATTGTTAGGATTAGGGTGGGACTGCTCACTGGGGGTTAGATCAAAATTCCTTGGTGGAGGGACTGCTTTTCTGTGGCTGTACAACGCTTTAAACAACAAAGGCCTTGCTTATGAGCAGACTTTGAGATGCTTCCACAAGTGATGCATGTTTTCAGTGGAAGACACAGCAATGGTTACAGGTGAGCCAGACTGACAAAGGGATGAAATGTGTTCAGAAAAATTAACTGACCCCAAAAGCATCACCAAAGATGATCAAGGAGAAGATGAAAGGAAGGTTAGTTTTGAAGAGAAAATCTTCAGAAGGCTTTTGGAAACACAGATGAGTAGAGGAGACTATTTGGAGTTGACTAGAATATTTTTAGTGAGGAAATTAATTTGATAGCCACAATTCTCTGTGTCCAACACTCTAGGAAATTTCACATTAACATTTATGAACAGGCATCCATTTTCTCCCTCACTGAAGCATTTTCCCTCTTCTACTTTCAGAGCACTCTGGAGTGCTCAGATAACCCAACTCTGTAACTCAATCCCAGCAGGAGACTATTTAATAAGAATCTTTTTAAGATAAAATTTTTCTACAAAGGTGGAAATAATGCAATACCCTACAGTCCTTTTCAAAAGAAACAGCATCAGAGAAGTAAGATGTGGAAAAACCGGTTTTGATCATCCTAGTCCCTTTCTCATTACTGCAGGATACAGGACTCACTCCAGACTATCTACCCAAAACACAAGTGACAGAGGTGCAGCTGTGGTGTGTGATAGATGATTATGGCAACCACTGAGACTCATATGGAGACCCCCGAATTTCATTATTCTGTTCCACATCATTGCCACTGCCCTGTAATGTCCTTGCACCTACTCAGATCTGTCTGAGGGTAGTTTCAACTTATTTTGGTTGCTAAAGGGCCACAACAAGAGTTGGGGCCTGTGCTACAGCTATTATGTTTGCCTTCCTGCACCTCTTGATGGTAATAGCAAGGATAAGTAACAGAGGAACCTGCTTTGCTCCAGTTTAACAGAAAATCCTCTCTACTGGTGTATCCCCATGTGGCCAAATACATTTATCTCTTGAGTGGGCCTGACTGTAATATAATTTGCCAGTCTGACACAAGAGTTCAGTTTATTGCTGGTTCCTGAAAGGTCCCCAGGCCGAGGGCTGTGCCTTGCTCTGGTAGAATCAGACAGTTTAAATTTGCTCAGCCATGGGCAGTGGTAGTTGTGCTCGACTTCTCCAACTGTCTGAGTTAGCATTTTCTGGCTCCATATCTTGCTTTGAACTGAACCAGCAATGGAACCGTGCATGTGTCAGACAGTTTGCAGTGTCTATACTGGTATGGGTTTGCATTTTATTCTGTACTTTGGAGAACTGTCCTTGTTCAGGTAAGGCACTTCGGTAGCTGAGTTGTTTATTTATTTGCTGTCTTCATCTTATAATTACTGAGCACATTCTCTCCAGCCTTCAGAGTTTCTTTTCTTAAAAGTCAGGAAGAAACATTTTGACACCTTCCCTCAGCAGGTGTTTCTAGCCAGGTATTTCTGGCTCTTGAGTGATATTAGCATCCCACTTGTGTGCATATGTGCCTGTGGAAAGCCAGGCATGCTGGGCTCTCCTGAGACTTGGTTCTGCTGTCCTTCTTTCTTCAGCTGTGTCTTACATCAAGGAGAAACATCACTCCCCCATCAGATGGGCAATCTGTGTCTCAGACAAGAAATCTTCAGGCTTTGCATGTCATTTCACAAGTGGGAAAATCAACAAAGTGAAAAATGTACAAGGTCTCATGTACTGTCCAACAGCCCAAATTGCCAGAAAACAGGAAATGAAATACACCCATACACCCAGAAGATAACAGGATAATAGGACATATATTGTACTCCCTTTTGACTGTATTTCAAATGATGAAAGTTTTTAAATGCAGCCACAGCTTCAGAAAACACTCACCATTTAATGAAATTATCACTCCTGTCTCAAAGCGCGCAGCAAGGTGAAACCTTTGATTAGGCAGAGTGCTTAGTGTAAACGCACCAATGTTTGCAAGATACTTCCTCTGAGGTACTGCCTCATGTTTGCACAGTGTAAACTGAGCCGCTTCTGACCGCTGTATTTCCCAACCCTGCAGCTGATATGTTTACCAAGTTTAATGAAAGTTGTATTATGTCACAGGACATGCCAAACTATTTTGTGTTTTTATTCTCCTTGCAAGCACAATTGCAGCAACTGCATTTTGCATCAAACCCCCAAAGAATCCTGCGAGCTCTTGTTAGCCTTTTATGATGTGCTCTGGTCTCCCATTTCAACCAGTTGAAAAATAATCTGAGAGCTTGGTCCTTCCCTGGCTTTTGTTGTGTTAGGCAGTCTCCTTTCCTCATGTGCTCAGGAAACCATCTTAGTTATGTCTTTATCTTCAGACACTATGCACTTCCCTGGCTGTTAAGAATTTTCCAGTTCCACCCAGTGCTAAAAAATCAGAGAAAAGAATGCTACACATGTGCAGGAAATAAAAACCCTAACATTTTGCATTATCCACTTACTTAGAAATTATCGAGAGCCTTGGCAGAAGGGCAAGAAAGCCATTTTGGCTTACAGTTTTCTGCACATTACAATGAGGCCAAGAGACATTTTCTGTGTCTCTAAAGTGATCTGCACTGATGAACTGCTGCTGGGATAAAGATTGACTCCCTGAAAGACGTCAATGATGCGGGAGGGTAAAGATGGTGAAGGAGCACTGGGCAGGAAGAATATGAGAAAGCAACTAAAAAACCATGGATTTGGCAAGTGAGACACTGCCAGTGTTGGGCTGTCCATCACCCTGCCTTTTTGGTGTGATAAATATTACCCAGTTTCTTTTTCAGATGATACTTCACAGAAACAGCCAAAAAGCAGATCAACACAATTAGCTTCCTCATCACCACAACATCCTGCATTCCCCAGCCCTGCTGTTATGGCTGACTGACTTCACGGGCATAAACATGAATTTGAATTCCAGGATGCCTGGACTGAAGAATCCTCCATGCTTATCCTTTTCCAACTCAACTTCCTGGCATGATGCTATGCTGTAGTTTGAGAGGAGACTGTCACAAGTTACAAAAGAGGAAATTGTCATCAAATCTAAGGGGAAAAAAATGTTCACAAAGAGAGTAGTGAAGCACTGGAACACGGATCCAGAGAGGCTGTGGAATCTCAGTTCTTGCAGAATTTCAAAATTTGTGAGGACAAGGTCCTCCATGACCTGATCTAACTCAGAAATTAGCTCTGCTTTGAATAGGAGCTTGGACCACGTGGCCTCCAGAGGTCCCTTCCAACCTCAGTTTTTCTATAAGGCTGTAATTCTAAATTTGCTTTTTTCCAAACTGGAAAAAACAATCCAAAAAGTTGTGATGCTTTTAGCAAAGCAATTTTTTTTTTTTCACACAACCAAACTGTTTTGTGTTGGTTTTGATACAACATTTGTGTATGTATAAAGAGCTGTAGAAATTGTGTCTTAACAGTGACATTTATTGTTATTTCTTCAAAAAGTCATAAATAACAAAAAAAAACCCCTAAACAATTCAACTTATCTTTTTTTTTCTTCAATGCTAAATTGAATTGATGCATTCCTGGGAAAGGTTTTAGTTTTGCAAAACCAGCATGTTCCAGGGAATTTTTGTCCCATAGGAAAATTTTTATCTACTTGCATCCGGTAATTGTTCTGTTTTTCACTTCGAAGAGACCTCAGTTAGATCAGTTCAGCGTTCCTATTCTGGTTTACATTTATTTCCAAGAGGAAGACATATCTGTCAACAACTGAGTATTCTGCTAGTAATTGGAAATCTAATCCAGTAAGCAATAGCTTTTTCTTTTTCTAGCATGTTGCAAGAATGGAAAAAGGGTATTTTGGACAAATTAGAGGTATTAATATGAATGTGTTTCACATACTAGGCATTGTTGAATTGCCATGGCAATTATCTCCATGGAGATTTCTAAAATATCAATTCCTGGGTACAGTGGTAAATGTTTCCACTATTGATCAGAGACCCATCTGGAGACCCCCAAATTTGTTGGTAATATGTGTGTCTTAGGGGTCCTGGGTTTCAAAGGAAGTAGAATTAGCTTGGATGCAACTTTGACTCTATGTTCCTGAGTTGTTGTAGGAACTGCTCAAAGTTCACTTTAATTCACTTTTGCAGTTTTCATTCAGCATGAAAATTTCAATTATTCCATTTACTTTAGTCAAAAGAAGATGACAAGAAGTGGGGTGGCTCAGAATTTCTTCAGGGGTTAGTATTTAGTGTAAATGTAAAAAAAATACTGAAGACCAGGAATGTATAGTCTTATAAAACACAGGCTTTCAAGGACTACTTCTAAGGGATCCACGAAACACTACTAAGAAAAGCAATCTTATTGTTAGTAGGCTTAAATTCACTATTCAGGGACCACGCATCTAGTAGAAAACCTACAGCACAACAAATAGCTGAAAACCTCTACACGGAATAAATTTGCAGCTAAGTGTCTGAGCAGTATGTGCCTCATTTCTGTGAACGATGATTTATTTCACAACAATCAGTCAAGGAGGGAGTGAGATCCTGTCACACCAGTGTGGGAAGAAGCTGGCTCCGGTTCTATTTTTGCTGCTGCCGCTAAGCTATTGTCTGACTTGGGGCATGTTGCTTCCCTTCTCTGTGCCTCTGTCTTTCCCCAGCCTCTCTGAGGCTTGCCTTTCAGAATATAATTTCTCCAGCCTAGGGGCTGCATCTTATTATGTATTTATACAAGACTGAACACAACAGAGCCTCACTCCTGACTAGAATCTTAACCACCTAAACGTTTCTGTAATCCTTCCTATCATGACAATCCTATCCATTTGTCTTGCTTAAAAAAGAAACAAATCTTGACTGTGATTATTTTACACGCCCAGGTATCATTCTCTTTTTTTTTTTCCTGCCTCTCTCTCTGATCTTGCTTTAGTGCCAGGAATCCATTCATTCCAGGAGTTCTGCGAATTTTATGGACTCCAAGAAATTGAATTAGCATCTTTCCTTACAGATTGCCATTCTGTTTGCTTTTGGAGAGTTTTTTTTTATTATTAAAAAAAGAGTCAGCAATAATAACTATCTGACTGGAGACTTTGCCTCACAGCAGAACAAAATAGCCTGTGCAGTTCAGAGCATCAGTGTTATGACATGGGAAAACCCCATCTCCGCAGCTCTTCTCTGTGGGCTGTTGCAGTGGGTAAGGCCTTGGGGCTGCACTACATTGTGTGCTCTGTACACAAACTCGTGAGAAAACAATGAGCACTATCACTAATGAACTAATTACCATTTTGTCCTATCAGCACATGTTATATTTAACAGGTATAAAGACAAAACAGCTGTACTGAAGGATGAATAACACCACAGTTCAGAAAGGACTCTGTCCCTAAATACATCAGTCAAAGCTTTCAGATTTGTAAACACTGTAAACATCCATGTTCACTCTCCATTGGGAATGACCTGCAGGAGTACTACAATAAACTGCTTCAGTTCTCTATGGCTCATGATGGACTGAGCTCACTGTGAAATGACTCTTTCTGGGAAGCCTCTCCCTTGTTTACTGCAATTCCTTGTTTTCTGGAAGAGACCACAGGACTGTTCTGGCTATTGTGAATGTGACCTCAAATGTCTTAGTTATTATTTCTATCACCAGGACGATTTAGCAGCATGGTCAAGGGACCACAAAGAAATGTCCCCTGTTAATGTGAAATGTTCACCTGGCACCTGTGTCACACAATGATGTTACTCCTTGAGTCAAAGTACCCAAATGGAAATGGGTAATAAAACATCATTACACAATAACATGTCTCACAGAGAAAAGGTGTCTTGCTGAAATACTGAAAGCAAATGCATGGATGGCTTTAGGCCACAAACAAAATCCAGAAAAACTCAAGCAAATCTACAATCAGGGATCAATTCTTTTTCTCAATAGGAACTCAGTTTGGAACTGCTACTTGCTCTACATGAAAGTATAATTTATTTCCTTAAAATCAGACTCTATTAGCCAAAGGAATTTATTAAATGAATCACCTTGATTTGCTAAGCTTTTCCTTGCTGTGACAAAGTATTTAAACTGACCGCTACAGTCATTTACTACCAGTGAAAGTTTGGCAGGGGCCAGCTTAGGAAATCTTCACGTGATGGACTGGGGAGGAATAGCTCTCCATTCCAGCCACAGCTGGAAAGTTTCACAGCTGCTTTCTCATTTGGCTGTATCTCGTTAGACTCTTAAGTCTTTCCATGCTTAAGGAAGAATTCTTTGCAGTGATTTGCCTGTGCAGCTTTGCTCACTTTCCTGATGAAAGCACCAGGAGAAGTGGCCACTCTGATCTTCTCTGAGTGCCTCTGAAAAAGCACTGTTCCTTTTTTCAAGCATCTTCCCACGCTTCTGGACTGAGGCCCTGGTTTTGTGATCATTAATACCAGACCTCTGCACTGCTGATCTGCCAGAAATACACATTTGATGTGGATCAGAGATGAGCACATGATTATATTTCTGGTGAAGTAGCTGGAGTGCAGAACAGAGTGTTTACGCTAATTTTCCCCTGCTTTGAAGAGGACAGACAATTTCTGATCAAGTAAAAATGTTGTAGCAGTAGCTGCAGAAGATGCTTCATCTAGAAGTGAGACTTCTGGTCCAACGTAAATTTGTCATTATTTCTTAATACATTTGAATAGGCAAGTTTGCTTACTCTGGATCAGTGCTCTATGTGATATGATTCTGCCATGACTTTTCTGATCTGACAGAAGGAGCCCTTAAGCTGGATTTATTTATTGTTGAATCATTACCTCAGGGATTTGTAAGACAAATGAGCTGCAGCCAGGTGCCAAAGATTTTAAGGTAATTTATGAGTGGAATCTTGGCCATACTGAAGTCAACAGCAAAACTCTGTATTCTTTTTTGGGACAAAACCACTTGATGGCTGAAACATGAACTTTCTGTAGGAACGTATGGACCACGTTCATTGTGGCTTGAATTTCTGGCCTGGGTCTCCAAGGAGTGGAATATTCATTCTCTCGGAATGATGGAGAGCCCATCCCACCCTTCATCTGGGAAGGGGGCAGGAACAGACTCACACCAGGATCCCGAGCATCCTAAACACTTTCCAACCCACCTTCTTCACTGACAAAGCCACTCTGCAGCATTCCTGCCCCACTACTGCAATTTATGGCTCCCACATTTACCCTGGTTCAAGCATTAGCTAGGAAACACTAAAATGATCTTTGTTTTGGAGAAGGTGTTTAAACCTCCTGTATCTCTCATAGGTGTCCTTCCAGCCAGTGACTAAGTAGTCTGAGCTGGATAAAAGCCATTTCTCCCATTTCTCCCTCAGATTCCTTTCCTAGACATTTTGAAAGGCCCAAGATCCATTCTACTGCAGAATGGAAATATTTTGGAAGAGGAAATATAGTGTGGCATATATATAACTGCAGGATACAGAAAGCACCCCCAGTATGATCCCATCAGAACTTTCATGAATATTGACATCCTTAGCAAAATTTTATCGCCAAATTTTCAGAACTGCTAAGCCAGCTGAGTTACTTTTTAATGTTACTTTGATTATAACATGAATTTTCTTTCAACCAAGAAATGATCTCAGCTAAAAATGATCTGCATTAGTGGAGTGTACTAGTTGACTCAAAGACAAGTTAATTACAGAATACAATGCAGAAAACCTTTGCCTGCTTGAAGGAGACTGCTACAAAATAAAAAGAAAAAGAAAAGGTGTTATCTCTTTTTAAATTAAATTGTCTGTTACTGGGGATGGTACTTTATTCAACATGAAACAGAGCTTGGATGAGATGAGGAAGGAAGAGAGAAAACGAGACTGGGAAGACACTGGGAGAAAGAGAAGAAAAACCACACTAAACAAAATTAAAAAGCTAAAGGACAGAATGAGTATTTTTTTGCTGTATTCTTCAAAAGGGTCCAGGCAGGACTATGGTAACACTGAGGGATGCAAGAAGGAAGAAAACAGAACTGAATTGTGCTCTATGCTCTGCTGGGTTAAGGGAATTTCTGCTACAGTTGCAGCAACTAAGTCAGAGCTGGGCTCTGATTTATACCAAGAAAAGGAAGTTCTTAACCAAGACAATTTCTGTGCAGCTACCACAGACTCCCTTGTAATTGTGCTTGGGAGCAAGGCAAAACCAAGGCCACAGCCTGAACAGGCTAGGCTGAGCTTTGCTTTCAACTCAGAAAATCTTCATGCAGAACATATAATTTCAAAAACTAGCTTTAAACACTAGGCTGATATAATTCTCCTCTGTGTTGATTCCTTCCAGAATATATATGTGGATATTAATTATGTAAATAAGTTTATCATGGATGCAAATAATTACATTAATTACACATGATCATGAATATAAACGTGTGTGCCATGCCAAAGGCCAGGGAGAGGCCCCACTGAAATTCAGAACAAGACCTTCTGTCCCATTTTAGTATGATAATAGCCTCTTTGATAAGATCTCTGAAGACATCTTTCTGCAGTTTAGAGCTACTTGTTCCAGTATATGTCCATTCAGGGCTGGAAAGTATTCCCAGGCTTGACCTCTCAGGTACAAAAACATGGTATCACTAAAGGAATTCACCCAGAGAAGAAAAGATTGCAAAATTGCAAAAATTGCAAGATAACTTTTCCATAGCCATGCGTGCAGTGCATGCTTGCAAAGAGTCTAATCATTTTTAGGGTCATGGTCTTTAATTTCAGTGTACAATCCACCTCAAAAAAGCTACAGGATCTGAAAAAATTCATGCATTAATTCAGATCAATATAATGAATACCAGGTTGTCATCTGTGTTTCCTGATATTGCTTGTACAGGATAGAAGATTATAACTGTACAGTTATAATTATGTTATCAAAAGCATTGGATATAGTGAGCTAGTTGGACACTTGCACTTGGCTCTCTTATTGCTCTTTCCTCGTTCAACCTTTCATTTATCCAATATCTGGAAAATGAATAGCATATGAACCAAACACCACTTCACATTCGATATTCCTCCAAAGCTCAGAATAGTTTGATTCATTTTTGAATATACTTTCAGCTCTAGGTCAGACAAACTGTGGTAATAACAGCTTTTTAGAGTCAATTCAGCATCTCACATAAAAAGGGATTTAAGTCCCCGATTCTCACAGTACATCACTTTTATTGTCTTTATGGCAGGTCTGGACATGCCTGAATTCTCTGCCTATCAGCCAGCCCTGCTCTAACCCAGTATTTGATCATAAGTAAACCCAGAAACCATTCCTGTAAATACCTGGAGATTTATAGAGGTCTAGGAGTGCAGTGGACTTTTTTTTTTTACAGTGAATCAGTTCATAGTTCATGGTCTAATCACCCCACAGACACAACACTTTTAAAGCCTTTCCAAGGTGCATGCATTTTACACATTTGGATTGTCCTGTGTTTTGTAATGATGAGCTCTAAGAGAACCATTGAGCACTAATTTCCACATGTTTTCATGGCTGTAAAAGATTAAAATATAATCCTATAATCCAAGTGATGGACAACATCTGTAGATGCATTTGCCTATTTAAGCTTCACAAATCAGGAATGTCTTCATAATTAATTCTCTGAAAACAATAAAATGATTCAAAGATGTCATTAAAGACATAATTTAGTCTAATGAACCATCATTACAACATAAAACCTAGCTTGGCTCAGAAATTATTGCCAATTTGCACCTGAGTCTAGACTTCCCTTGTGTCTGTATTGGCAAGGCAACATGTAGGTACAGGCTTGAAGTGATTTGGAGAGGTTTCCTTGGTGGAGAAGGGCAGGCCTGTGCTCTGCACTAATGCATGTCAAAGGGGGCCTTTATTTGCCCCAGTTGCAATGGTACTGTGGGACATCAGGCTCTTTCTAAAAGGACCCTGAAATGTCCAGCAAGGATAGAGGGAGCATTTCTAGACGCATAAAGCTTGGGGACCTGTGGGGGAAATTTTTTTTTTTTTTCAAGATCCAACTTACTCTAAAGGAATTTTGAACACGAGTGAAATAACCAGCATATATGGACTCTAACCTAAAGCAGTGAGGTTCCTCACCCAAACAGTGCTCAGGTGTTTAACATCTGAGAGTTGACCTGCTAAAAATTTATCCAAGAGCTGGTGACGGAATAGGGCTTTCAAAGCCAGTCTGGTGCCTAGCTGGGATGTGCTGTCCAGTCAGACATAAAACCAGCCATGCCTTAACTGGTGCCAGTGTTCACATCAGTGTGTAGGATATTGGGGTGGATATAATGCCTGCCTTGTTTACATACTCCCTTCACTTGTCACCGCTTAACATTGCCTAATTAGCAGCTTTACAGAATGCCTTTGGGACGTTCTTATATCTGAGCAGTGCCATAGAAAAGCAGTGTTGTGTAGGTCTTGTATAGCATCGAAGTCAGAGTAGAGCTGAGAAAACAGAGCATTTTAACCCTAATTTGACACATTATTAAATTCAAAAAGGACAGGAAAAAAACATCCTCTTGAAAGGGGACCATGAGGAGTCTTTTTTTTTCCACAACCCGCCAACAGTAAATTAGTATTCAGTGCTCTCTGAAGGAGGAATGCTTTTCTTGTGCTGTACCACTTCAAAAATGGTTCTTCAGAAAGTGTTTCTAAGCATGCAGGGAATAGCTGAAGATCTTGAAAGAAAGGAGCACATTCAAACCAGCACTTGGCTCTTGCAAAGATTTTAGCTTTCTATGACCCCAGTCCTCCTATTCTTCTATAACCACCATCCGAAAAGAAATATTTTCATCCAGCTGGCCTCCCTGTAACAAAATAAGCCAGGATCTTTGTGAGACGTACTGTGTTAATTTGTAAACTGGGCACTTCTCTGGGATTCGTGTGCTCCTAGCTCTAATTTATTCGTTTGTGTGACATTTATTCCCAGCATAGTGACACTGGCAAGTCACAGAAGGGCTGCAGCAGGCCTGGCTCTGGCCAGGGCAAGATAGGCAGTTACCGAGGAGAGCCATGAGCTCACTGCCCTGGTGGAAGGACTTGAATGGCCACTGCAAGGGGCTGGAGGGAGAGCATGTCCTGGTTTCATCGGGAATAAAGTTATTTTTCTTCTTAGTGGCCACTATAGTGCTGTAGTTTGGATTCCGGATGAGAATAATGTTGATAACACACTGATGTTTTAGTTGTTGCTAAGCAGTGTTTATACTAAATCAAGGATTTTTCAGCTTTTCATACTGCCCTGCCAGCGGAGGCTGGGAATGCACAAGAAGCTGGGAGGGGACATAGCCAGGACAACTGACCCAAGGAGCCATTATTATTATTATTATTATTATTATTATTATTCCCCTTCCTTTTCTGTTGTATTAAACTGTCTTTAACCCAACTCATAAGTTTACTCTCCGCCCCCCCTCCCCCGATTCTCTCCCCCATCCCACTGCGGGGAGTGGGGAGTGAGCAAGCGGTGCATGGGGTTACACCACGACAGAGTGGTTTTCTCTGCACCAGCTGTTGCCAGTCCCACCGTCCGTCCTGCTGGCAGAGAAAGCATGAGCCCTGTTCCCCAGGGACTGCAGCTTGGCTCTTCGTATAGTTCTGTTCTTTCTCTCTTCTGCCCTTTCACTGGACAAGGGCCTCCACACCTAGACCATATTCGCAGAGTGGTGAAATTCACTTTTGCCTACTAGAAACCTTGGATAGATCCAAGTTCCATCTCATTTCCACTGCTTTGATTTAGACTGACATCAGGTCTTTAATTCCCCTGAAGCTTTGAGCTCTTTTACAAAATTAAATCATTTACTTATCTGTTACTGATCATTTTCTTATTTTCCTTCCCTAGGCGATTAAGTGAGACAGTATCTGTAAGCACTTTGAAGATGTAAAAGTGCTTATTACTAGCTTTGGAACGTCATCAGAATAATAAAGTTACAGTGTACAAATACTTTAAAAAAATGCCAGATACCACCTCCTGCCTCACCGACACTGCTAGATGCTGGGTCCTCCTGACCCTGAATTATGTGCTGCTGTTTATCACGCTGCACAAATCGCACCAGTTGTCCAGATGAGGACAAAAAGAGGCAGCACCTAATCTGAGATCTCAGTTTATTCCTAAAGACATCCTCTGGGATCCAAAGCTTTCATTTCCCTGAAGCAGAAAGGCAATTTCACATCACCATTTTCTGGTCTTGCATATGTAAGTAAACAGCTCTGGTTCCACGACTTGAGTGTCATGGCATACAAATTATAGCATGATTCAAGATGCTGCTTCACATGCGGTTCATCTGTCCCTTCTGAGAGAGTATTAATTGCTGGGAGCTAGACAGGGCAGACTGCTGGCACATGGTACTTCAATTTAATCTGTTAGTGCCTGGGAGTCAACACTCTGAGGGAATGGAAAGGAGGTGCAAGGTGGAGCCATTCCAAATTTAGGTCAGGAAGAGTCACAAGGACACAGAGCATCTCACAGATGGATTTCCCTGTTCTCCAGTCTACAGTATTTGAAGAAGTATTGTGCAATTAGTGACAAAATAATATAAAGTAGAAAATAGATTCAGGGTAGATGTTAAAATTGGGGAGGGGATATTAAAGGTGGTGAAAAGGTATACCATGACATCACTTAGTTTATGTCCTTTTATCTCCTGGACATAACCAATCTTGGGGGAAGGAATATACTCTGAAACAGGGGTCTTGCCTTCACTGATAGCATTCAGGGGTTGATGTAGAGAACGAACTGCTAATTGGTTGGTGATTGCTGCATTCAGGGTTGGTGTAGAGAACGAACTGCTAACTGGTTGGTGATTGCTACATTCGTGGATTGATGTAGAGAACGAACTGCTTATGGCTTGGTGATTGGTTATCTGTAACTTTGCATTCCAAAGACTGGTGTTCCTCACAGATTGAACCAGAAGGAGCCATACTACATCACTAATGAAACACTTAGTAAAAG
>JAVJGG010000088.1:39389182-39454259 GCA_035590195.1 Aviceda cuculoides | reverse complement strand
CGTGCATCCAGCGCTGCAATAAAGAATGCCTGCTTTCTAAAACTCCAAAACGAGTCTTAGAGAGTTTCTTCGACCGGATTTTCGGTATCATCACTCAGCAGTTTTTGCAGCCAGGCCTTTGAGGGCTCCTGTAATATGAATCCTCGGTCACCTGAACTGTATTGACCTCCCTGTACATTTGAAAAGCTTGGGTTTTTTTTAGAGGTCTCCTTGTTGGCTTTTCCAGAGCTTCTCTTTAGACTTTAATCTTGGAAAGACTTCAGCCAAACCAAACGGAAAAAGAAAGAAGCCTCAATTAGAATTTTTTTTCATTGCTCATATGTGACGTGTCTTGCTGACCTTTCAGTGAATCTGTTAACCCTGGACACTGTGAAACTTTAATTTCCCCAAGCAGCAAGGAGAAATTAACAACTGAAAGGCCTCAGCTCCAAAGCTTTTCCAGCGCTGGGCAACGAGGTTGCAGCTAGACTGTGTACCTCGGAGCTGCTGGAGTGCAAATTTTATCCCCCAATCCACATTGCAACAGCATCCAGAATGCATCACTTCACCTCCGAACTCAGTAAAACAACATACATTTAAGTGGTAGGAGCTAACAAGTATCAGGACCCTTTTCCAAACTTCAGAGAAGTGCAGAGAATATAGCAAAGGAACAGCAGTGTCTGCAGAACTTTGATTCAGATATCTTGTACCTTCTTTACAAAGCTTACAGAGATTTTCTAGGGTAGTAACTGTCTCCAGAGTGCTTTGTGCTTCTCTGGTACAAAACCAAGTCTGCTCAGCTAATGCTTTTACAATCCAAAGAAACTATTTTATCTGATTATTTTTTGGCCATTTGATATTAGGTTTTGAAACTGCTCTTACAAATGAGCCATATGAACTGAGGAGAATGTGAAAAATTAACTCAAGCGCCTTTCAGAGAAATACCCTTACGACTGCTGCTGTGGAAGAAACAGCTGTACTGAGCCCAGAACAGGAAGCACCAAGACCCATTTAGCCCCTTTTTTGCATCTAAACAGGAAATTGTATAAGCATGTTTTAAGGAACAAAGTGGAGAGCTCTGAGATCTGAACTCTGCTCAACCCCAGAGATGGTGGGACTGAATCTGCATTCTTGGTTTTCAGCAGTTGGGAGGAGTATGCATGAAAACAGGTTGTTCATTGATCTTAAACACAGCAATTCAGCACCTTGTCTATGCACAACAGAAGCAAAAAGAATCCAACAAGAATAGAAAAGGTGTTGGTTTTAATTCTAGATCACTGATAAGGAATAAGGAAAACAGTTCTTTTAATGTGCTGTCTCTATGGTAACTGTGTAACAGGGCACTTACTACATGTATTTGCTCACTGCTTTTTGCATAGCACAGGAAACATACATGTATCTTCTATATGACTCCAACATCTGCTGATTTTATTGACTAACCACACAAAAGACCAGAAGATGTGCAAAAAATGGAATTAAATTATCTAATTTCAGATGTCAGTTTCAGAGCTAGACAGCCCCAAACCCCCTATTTTAACTAACCAGTTTTTTATCAGTGGGAAAGCAATGACTGAGAGGGAAATATTCCCTCCAGTGAAGTCTTGACCTTTGTGGGCAGGAGAAAAGATTGTTTTTCTTTTTGTCTGTGCCAGAGCTGTGTCTACTTTCTCTTTCCTATGCCCACTGTGTCTCAAGCATGGATGTAAGCATGTCCTGGTTTCAGCTGCAATAAAGTTAATTTTCTTCTTAGTAGCCAGTATAGTGCTGTGGTTTGGATTTAGGATGAGAATAATGTTGATAACACACTGATGTTTTAGTTGTTGTTAAGCAGTGTTTATACTAAGTCAAGGATTTTTCAGCTTTTCATGCTGCCCTGCTAGTGGAGGCTGGGAATGCACAAGAAGCTGGGAGGGGACCCAGCCAGGGCAGCTGAGCCAAAGGGGTATTCCATACCATACTATGTCATGCCCAGTATATAAACTGGGAGGAGCTGGTCAGGGTGCACCACAGCTCAGGGAATTGTTTGGGCATTGGTCAGCGGGTGGAAGCAATTGCATTGTGTATCACTTGTTTTGTATATTCCCTTCTTCTTATTGTTGTTATAATTTCCCTTCCTTTTCTGTCCTATTAAACTGTCTTTGTCTCAACACACGAGTTTTACCTTTTTTTTTAATGCCTGATTCTCTCCCTCATCCCACTGGGGGCAGGGGGAGTGAGTGAGGGGCTGCATGGTGCTTAATTGCCAGATGGGGTTAAACCACAACAGACAAGAAGGTGTAGATTTTGTTTCTCTGAACAGTGATTTCTTCCCAGCAATATACAAAGGCAGAGTGCCTTTTGCTACATCCATGTGCAGTTTATCAGTAGGGTTGAGTGCATGGGACGACGTGACAAGCTTTGAGGGAGTGGATGGGACAGCCTTCCTTTAAAGCCATCTCCTTTCTCTGGAGACACAAAACATGAAGCAGGCATTCATACTGAGTTTTCACCGGATCTTTTTGAAATTCATGGGACTTGTCTGGACTTCCATAGGCTCTAGGTCTGTTCCTAAGGGAAAACTTTTAATCCGCAGATATATCAGCTCCTCAGCACTTCAGCTCTTTTTCCTGACCTGAGTGTGGTATTTCACATCATTTTAGAGTGACACAGATGGAAGGAAAGAGTGACAATGAAATAACAGATAAAAGTAGTGATACAGACAGACACACCTGTAGGGATGAAAGGAAGGAAATGTCTCAGGACAATGAGAATCTCTTTGGCTGTGTCTAATTTGTGACAAAGTATATGACCTGGGATATCTCCAGAATGACCAGGAAGAACTCTTCAGGCTAAAATCTTGACATTTCCTGTTCTGTAAATGTCAGACAATTTGCTGTGGCTAAAGCACATTCCAGCATAGACAGAGCCTCACTACATAAAAATATTATTTTTACTGTGAGGTAAATTGAGGTAAGCACTGAGTGACTCCAATTCCATTAACTGCTCTCCCTATACAGTTATCTGCTCCAGGGTAGTGCTATGAAATTTAATAGTGAACATGTGTGTGACATGCTTTCAGCTCATCAAAGATAAAAGGCTGGAGAAAGACCGTGTCATTGTGGTAATGATTAGTATCATTAACCATATAGTGATGATGTAGTTCTGAAAATGGTACTGTGAAAGTTTTCTTCTGTACCACACTCAAGAGTGGCAGTAGCACTGTGGGCTTTTGACCATGTTTTTGTTACATGCTTCAGTATGGGCTTGACATTAAAGAAAGTCTTCCTTCTTTCTTAGTTCTTCTCAGAAACTGTTGCCCAGTCAGGCCTCTTGTGTCATTTCAAGTCTGTGCTTGTACAGGGAAGGGGCTTTACACAACAGGTATCCTGGGACACCAAAGGTCTTCTATCTCTAAAGCTTCCCAAGACTGAAGCATGAATGTAGCCCAAAAACAAAAGTGAAAAGGAGCAAAAAATGATAATGCTAAGAAACAGACTGAGTTCAAGGCAGATTAATTTGCAAGGGGGTTTCCTACTTTTTTTCCATTGAAGTACAAGGAAATAAAAACAATTAACCTGCCTAATTTACTCACAACCTGAAACGAGTAACAAAACCATTTTGAAAGCCAATTGAAAGTGATTTTATAATATCTTCTTAATTCTTGTAACGTTTCTGGAAAACATCACAGTGGGCTCTACTCTGGGTTCAGATACTCACAGAGTGGCTGCAGCAGCACAGCACGGTAACTACCAAGTCCTCTCCAAAATCCCAGGAGTGCTTTATTCAAGATAGTAAGCTATAGACTGCAATCATTCTTGTGCTTATTGCAAGTGGTTTTAAGTATACAATGTCCTTATTTCAAGGAATCAGTGGCCTCAGCTGGCTCCAGCATCCGTACCTCACACTTTTGGTAGTGACAGAGAGAAGTAAATGTGATTTTAAAAGATTTTAGGTCAAGTTCATCCATGTTTAATGCATCAGGGAATGATCTGGCCCATTTTGTACATCTCAATTTGTTTTACTGTTTAAAGCAGGAACTTTGCCTGTATCTGAGCAAAGAACAAGACTTATATAGTCAAACATATATAATTCATGGATTTTACTGCACTAATGAAAATGCAATGGCTTCGTGGCTGTGACCTGACATTAACCAGTAAGTTTTGCTGTGAATGGCTGCAGCTCACTTTAGGCATTACGCTGAAAGGAGTGAGAGTGGGAATCTCAGCATAGCTATGGTGCTGATGAGACTGGATTTTTGCTGGCTTCCCATTGGCGGTGGCTTTATGCTCTTTCCTGTTTCCAGTCACAGGCCTTGTCCTTTCTACTCATGGCTCCATCCTCTACTCACTTTTCTTTTACCCACTGACACACCACCCTTCCACTTCCTGCTGCAGAGCTTTTTCATCCTCTACTGCTACGTCCTTTAGCAGCAGCAGCAGCTTTTCTCTTCCTCTCCAGCCACCCTCCTACTTCCTGTCCCATCCTTCTTCAAATCTGGGGTTTTGACACCAATTTCCCTTTTAATCCCTTCCTACACATCTTTCTGTTTTTCCTGTACTTATCCCTGAAATGTTGGTCCCACCTTGCTGTCTTCCTGTGCTTGCCTGAGTGGTGAAGGGTGCCTGTGCAGGTACGTGCCAGGAGGTCAGGTCATATGAAAGATCTAACAAATCACAGCATGTGAAAATGGGCAGGTAAGGTCCAAGCACTGGCTGAAAGATGAGGTTTAGTAAAATGTTTGTGATAAAAACACAAAATAGGTACTCACTTTCAGACTCACACTCAGAGCAGACTGAAATCGAGATGTGAAAGAAGGTCTAGTAAATTTAGCCTATGTTGGTTCAGCTGATGTCCCCAGGGTGATCCACTAGATCTGCTTTACCCTTTTGCAGTTTCCTCAGGCCATTGCCCCATCATAAAAAAACCCCAACCAACCAACCCCCCCCCAAAAAAAACCAAACCAAAAAACAAAAAAAACAAACAGGGTTCATCTGTATGTATGTTTTAGTCTGTGCTCTGTGTATTGGTCTATGCTGAGCCTTCCTAGGGGACATGTAGTTCCAGGAACCACTGGTGTGTTTCAGTGAACCACTGGTTGACCACCCGGAAACAGAAAGAAGCTGGAAATATTCAGCTGAAATTCTCATTACCAAGTGTTTGGCAGAATTAGGAGCATTCATTCTCCAAAGTCAGTGATAAATGCCAAGAAAATCTGAAGTTCTAGAACTGCCCATTAAAGTGCCTACAATGACCACATCACAGAGCATGTTTATATGCTAAAATATCTGATTTAATTTACTATATATCTGATATTTATCAACAAAAAAGTTTTTAGATGCTGTAAAATGTAAATTAAATTTACTAATTCCTCTCCCACTTTATCCCTACAAAGGGATTTCTAAGGTTATAAACATACCATAATGTACCCAAGACATGCTGTATATCCAGTGATACACATAGCTAACTCAGAGGAAACACAGAAAGCCTTTAAGAGTGCACATAACAGCAATTGCTCATTTAGGATATCAGACCAAGAATAGTATCCATTTGAAACACCAAGAAGAATTTAGGTCAGGAGAACATAATTACCCAAGTTGGAGTTTGTCCAGGTTACCTGGATTACTACTGCTAAAAAAAACCAGAATGGGACCATCAGTGAGCACAAGTGATTAGTATCTGTGTTTAACAAAATCTTTTAAAGATACTTATGTGAGTTAACCATCCAACCAACTTTTGGTATGAGTTATGTATCCATTTCGTTAAAATCCCCCCTTTATACTGTGGCATTCAGCTGCTGCTTTCTGGCTAGTCACAGCAGTAAATGTAATTTATTTTTCCCCAAAGTTTAAATGCAAAAAATTACATATCACTGAGGTCTTCCATACTATACACATTTTTTAAAAAGGTACTAAGTGCTAAACAACTGACAGCTAGACATCTCTTTGCATTTTGTTTTTGGGCTCTATATGGTCTCAGTCCTGCAAGGAACCTCCAGATTGAACAGGATTAAGGGCTCTCCTCCCCATGAGCCCTAAATTGGTATCTCCAGCTCTAAACCTATTAGAAAGCCAATCAGTTCCCCCAAACCTACTGCAATATGCATCTGTAAAGCATGATATATTTCCAAATGTAGGTTAAGAGGGTAAACTGGGTAGCAGTCTTTGCATGACGGGTGATTTGGTAGAACATCCTTGTGCACAGTTTGTCTCTGTGCTCATGCCAACTCAGGCAGGCTGACCTGCTTTATTATAATGTCACAAACCGACACTTTGCCTTCTGTGCACTTAGCTTTCAAAGAAATTAAAAATAATGAACCTCTAATTCCCAGAATAGTTATTGCTAAAGGAAACAGAGGCAGACTTGGGTGTGTTCAGGGTTGAATAATTCCTGACAATTTTCCTTTCTGTGCTGGCCTGTTCCTTGCAGACCTGTTTACTGTATTTGCTGACTCACAAATCCTTCCATGTGGCAGACTTAAAAGACTTTATTATAAATACACTAATAATCTCAGCTGTCACTACTGCTAGCTGCTAAGCTCCTGCTTGGGGCACTGGCAATAGTGAGTTCTTATATTCCTTTATTTTCCCTGAGGGAGAGCTAAACTGAACGGATTTGTTATCACACATCTGCCCTGTAGGATTCTACAGCTACTTATTCCTATTTCCACTTTCTGGGGAAGGGATAGATTGCCTTGGTTATTTTGCTTGTGGACAGAAAAAAAAGCAGCTAATGCTCCCTCCTTTGTGTGAACTGTGTTACTCAGCAAGAACTGTTGCAGCTATTTACTTTGGAGGGCTGTTGTACTTAACACAAGGGCCCAGGGAACACATATCTGTGACTCCACAGCTTGTCAGGAAGCAGAGCAGTCATTTCTCCATGCCTTTTAACATCAGCAATGAGAACAAGACTGTACAAGCTGCCTTGTGTTCTGGAGAGAGACCGTGACTTCAGGAAGGAGGCTGTGGCTGGAGCTTTGCCATGAACAGGGGAAAAGGAAGTCATGCTAAGCCTCTAGCTAGCAAAAGTTCATTACCAACTGTTATATCCGCAAGGCTTCACTGCCCACCCCTCAGCCTTTCTCTGCTCCTTCCAGCTCCTCAGCTTAGAGGCTGGCAGAGTAGAACAGCTCCCCCATTCATATTTTTATTCTGTGATGCTAATCAAGTAGGCTAATTATATATATGACAGGGTTGACATTGGCAGGAATCATGAAATTAGAACCACCTCCCACCCCCTCACACTTCTCTTCTGTTCAGACACGGAGTATTATTAATCCTCTAACACCAATTCAGTTCAATCCATTCTTATAGTCATGGCAAATGCACGTGCAAATTAGACTTTTGCCCCTAATTTGCACATGCACCTGAGTTTTGAACATTACACCTCTAGAGATCCCCTTGGGAAAATGGGTCAAAATTCAATGAAAAAATATTATGGTGCTACAAAGGATTGTTTCTGCAAAACCTCTGCTTTCTTTGAGAACATGTTGATTTTCACGTGTTAGTGTGTAAAAAAGTCCCCAAAAGATGAAATAGTTTGAAGTGGTTAAATTATTCTGCTTTGGCTTTATGCCCAGGGAACATTTTGAGGTTTTGTACATATAGGTGTCTTGTGCATTTTCATTCAGAAGTAATAGGATTGATACTATAATTATCGCTAGATTGCTATGCCCTGCAAACATTTGCTGTGTTATATGCTTGAGATGGAGAGGGGGTAATCACTCGTGAACTCTTTCTGTGGGAGAGTCTTCATGCTGCACCAGTCATTTCATATGCACTGCAATTTATTTATTGTCAGAAATACCATTTGAGAGACTACAGCTACTCAGACTTGGTATCAAAACAAAAAGGAGATCTTCCCACCGTAAGCACCAAGGACAATACTGAACTAACATAATTATTTAAAAAATATATTCATAAAGCACATTCATATAAGATTGTATGATTAAATACGTACATTCTGTTCTTTGAAGCTCAATCAGACAATAACAATATAACCCCTCACATCACCTTTACTTTCTTTTAGTATTTAGCAATTCCTCAGATTGTTCCTATTCACTTTTGGCCATGCTGATCTGATACTTCTGTTTGAAAATCAAATATAAAATTGAGATCTCTCTTTTCATTACATCAAGTAAGAGGCAATCAAAGCCAGATTTGTCTGGAAGCTTACCAAGGCATGTTCTTTAGAGAATTGAAAAAGTCTTTTTGGCTGAATTTTCCCTATTTCCTGTTTCAACTGCTACGATCCAGGAAATCCCCCCACCCATACAGCTAGTTCCCCTTTCAGCCAAAGGATGCAAGTGCAAATGTGTTGTTCTGCGAGTTGTGCACACCACATCCGTTTGTGTAAAATCTTGGGTGGACTTAGAGGGAGTTGTGTCAGCAGTCAGAATCGACTGAGATAAATCAGAGAAAATCAGGTTCGTACCTATAAAGGTCCTCCAGTTTCTGTCAATTGATAATCTTGTGGTAAATTCTAGGCAAGTAGCAGAAGGGTGAATTGTGTAACCATGGAGCCACTGATAACATCCAATATGACTCAGAGCAAATAAAGAAGTTTTTCTCAGAAGAAGAGAAAATATTAGCTGTGTAGGAATTCCTTCTGTCCACCAGGGGCAAGGACATGAAGGTCAGTGGGCTGAACAGAATTGCTTTTTACATTTTGGTTTGGGAGAGGAAGATGGTTCTGAAGTGCATTCAGCATATAGAGAATAAAATATAAGTGATCCCCCTGAGCTATTCTGCTACATTGTGGGTGAGCAAAGGAATTCCCCAGATCTCCTGTTCATCACAAAGCTCATCTGATGGACAGAGCTTTGTGTAAACAGGTTATTTGCGTAAGTAGGATAAGGACAGAAAAATTAAAGGTGTGATGATGCCACTGTAAACAGATATCCAAGATGGGACCAAGCAAGCAGCTAGAGAGACAAAACGATCACAGTCCAAGAAGTAGCCAAATAAATTCCCATCCATGGAAGCTCACAGTACTCTTCCAAGCTGAGGCTAGAGGAGTGCATGTAGTTAATGAGTAGTTGCTTCTGTGATCGAGTTAGTAACCTTTCAGAGCAGGGTGTAAAGAATAGATGAGGCAACAATCTCTTATACCACTCCTACAAGATTTAACGGAGCTCATCTCCCAGGGCCCTAAAATTTTGGCACACAGAAAACGCACCAAAGCTTTTCTGCCTGTAGTAAGGGAGCAATGCAAGACCAGCAGTTATAGACCTCACCCCACCAAGATATTCTGGAACTGAAAAGAGCCACTGGACTGGGTGATTTCATTGCAAGGATCCTGCTGATCTGAATAACTGGAAAACAAACACCCGATATTCCCACTGACTCCAAGAGCAGCTGCATTTGCTCTGCCTCGCAAAGCCAGGGGACAAAGGGCTCCCAGTACACAAAGGGTCCATGATAAAGCTGCTATAGGCCCATCTGCTCAGAAGTGATTTCTGTGATGGAGAAAATAAGAAAGAGGAAGAGAGAAAAACCCTTAAAGTGTGAGCCTTTTTGGGTTTTAGCATGAATCCTTTGTGGTTTGTGATTGGGGTTGCCATAGCAATCCTGAGCCTTCCTGAATAAAGGTAGATCTGAAGCAACATGTAAGTGGGTAATGTTTGTGCCTTCTCTGGTGCCTCCACGTATTCAGAGCAGCCCTCTTGTAGCTGCCTGGGCACCTGCAACTGCATTCAATACCACCAAGCAGATGCCTCCATCACAAACTTTGGATAAGGATTAGTGCAATTAATTAGCGCAACTAAAAAGTGCCTTTTAAACACAAATTCTTATGTCAAAGCCTGTTCCCAAGGCCACCTACTTACTTGGGAGAGGGACAGGGAATAGAGGTTGCTGGGCACAGGCAGTTAGCAAAGCTGGGCCTTTAGAGCAGGTTTTCAGGGTCTTATGGAGCGGTCTGGCTGGGGAGATTCAGGGCACAGCAAATTTGGGATCTAGACCCTTGCACAGTGAAATCAATGAAAGTTTGAAGTTACCTTCAGACAGCAGGACTGAATCTTGGCAGGGTGCAAGGGAACTAAACTGCCCTCTCCTGTCCTGCAACACACCAAGGTTATACCAGCAAGGTGCTGAGAACAACCAGCATGCATTTGCTTGCTAGAGCACACTTGGGAGTCCCAAAGGGGTCCTTTAGCTCCCAGGATATATGGAAGGTGAGCATATAATCCTGCAGGCAGTTTCTCTAGGGTCATATACAAAAGAAAGCCTGTAGCTCTGCACTGTTATAAATGAGAAAGAGATCCTGTAGCAACTCTTATTCTGCAACTTTCAAACAACCTTTTACAGCAGGGAGAAGGAAGGCATGGGAGGCGGGTGTAAAACCACAGCCATGACACATGTCTCTCCAGGGTATTTGTGTTTTGCTTACATTTCTTGGCTCCTAGTTTCATTGTTATTTGTATAATCGGAGCTGAAGCCAACACTTCTGCAAGTCTTTCTGATCACTAGAGAAGGCACTAGCAGCTATGGTTCCAGCTCAGCAACAACAAGAAAAAGCTGTATATTAAACCAAAAAGAAAAAAGGTCAAAGCAGCCAGCTCTGGAGAGCTGTGAAACCCACTGGGATTAAGAGGAAAGATTTGCAAAGGGGCTGGTATAGACTCATTCTTCTCAGGCAGGTTCTTTACTAGTCTGAGACCTGACATTTGTTAACACAGCCTTGTATGTCCCAGGGGTTACCTACTCTCTAAAAAAAGCTGAGATGGGGATGCAAGAAGCAGCCAGGTTATCCTAGTGCCTTTACAGAACTTTGCAATGCAGCTGGTTTTGGCGCATAAGTTAGTGTTAATGGGCCAGGGTGGCAAACACATTGACTTGTTTCTTCTCAAATAGGGATTTTGCATCTGATTTAGACAGTGTGTTTTAAGTGGGGGTTCCCAACTCAGTGCTGTTTGGAGAGGTTTTCCAGAGAACACATTTCTGAAGGCATTCTGAGGAACTCCTGTGAGTTTAGTGACAGTGCAGTAATAGTAAGATATTGGGTAACACAGCTACAAGAACCAACAAAGCATGATCTAGAACCATCTCTTTCGTTGTGCCAGAAGTATCCGTCTGACTATTTGAGTAAGCCAAGTGAAGGCAAGTGAAGGAAAAGAGCAGGCTATAGTGGAGAGAAAAAAACCAAACCAAAACCAACAAAAACCCCCCCACAACCACTTTTTTTTTTTTTTAAAAAAGTGAATTTTCAGTCTAACCAGTTCCACAGTTCAGGACACTGGGTGGTCAACCAGAGAGTTACATGAGCTGGTATTGCCGCTAAGATAAAAACACATGCCGTACTTCCTCTCTGGTCTTTGGCTAGTTAATAAATCTTTGACCCATCACAAATCATGACAGGCCTTGTAGAGGATGAAATCCACAGCCCTTCTTCAGGCTTTGGTACTCAATTTGTACAAGAGCAACAGGATCTACCGCTGGGATATGAGTGTTAGAGGCAAATTTTGATTGCTGTGAAAATTCTCAGTGCAACTGGGACTGGATTTTGCCTCTTTGTTCATCAAGTACTTGGAAAGCAACATTCTCAGTGAAAACGCGAGAACTCTTCACATTGCTAGGAAGGGGAAGGTGTTCGCCTCCATTAGCCAAAAACTCCACAGTAATCTTGCTTGAGAAGTCAGCACAATGTGGCCATTCAGGGGGAGCTGCAAGAGAGCAAGGCTGAGTACTAGAACTTCTAACACTTGAGATAAAGTTGATCCTTTATGTGGATTGCAGAATATGTTTTCTTCTATAGACTCACAGGCATTTGTATTCTGTTACCATAGAGTTTACCAACTTTTAACTCAAAAGCCACATAGCCCGTGTTGCTAAACATCCAGCTACAACAAGCACAGCTTTTTTAACCAAGCTCTTGTTTAATGTTACCTCTGGTATAGTGGCTTTTTAATAACCCCCTGGATTCAGCATGCTTTGTGTTGCTGCATACTCTGGAAGGGCAGTTATTGTGCACATTATAGTGGGTACTGCACTAAACATCTGCTGTGTGAAATCCGCAAACTCTCCAGCTGAGCAAATTGCTGGGTGTTGTTGGGACTGTGCTTGGTAGTGTGGTCATTTACTTGACAAAAAAAAAAAAAAAAATCCACCTCTCACGCAAGCCTTAACAAGGGACTCCTGTGCGTGCCAGCTGTCAGGATGGGAAAAGCACTGTAATTGGAGTGATTAAAAGCTCACAATGGCAACAGACATGCTTCTCCATTTAAGGTGGAGTGAAACTGTCTTACAGTAGTAACATGGCTGCTTTTGTAAAAGCCTGCAAAATTCTATCAGTCATCTTTGTGCCAGTATTTTTAATTCTGCAAAGCTCACCTCCACAAGCTGGCACCTACATAAACACTTCCAGTAAATATTGGGGAACTGAAGAATAAAGGCATCCACTAACCTCCAAGCTGTACTATGGATCTATGTTTTAAAAAGATACTACACTTTGATATATTATTACAATAATGGCAATTTTGGTACCTAATCAGTGAGGTGAACACAGGAGGGCTCTGATTTATTATTACAAACAGTGCAGCAGTGGCCTCGGAAGAAGAAATTTCCACACGCATTTGATAGAACTCCATAAGATCTCAGAGATAAGGATCCAGAATCTCAGTAAAAATTAGTGCCATCCAAAGAAACAGAATTACAGTGGATTTGAACTACACCAGTGGGCTTTTGCAAATGAATCTGCCTCTTTGACCCTCAACGAGTTGACCCAAACAGTGTGGGTGTACAGGATACCTGACTATTACCTAGGTTTTCCAGAAACTAGTTTGACCTCTTTCAGGCAGAAAGGAGACCTTGAGGAGAAACAAACAGTGCTGTCCTCTATCTCTGAATGCCTTCTCTCCATGCACATTTCATGCTAGATAAAAATAGCTTTAAACCCTGGGTTAAGTAAGCTTCTTATATTCAAAAAACCTTTTTCAAGTGGACAAAGGAGGCACAACTGAGACACCATAAAAAGGCCTTTGGTTTCAGTGTCTGCAACCTGAAATGCCATCCTGATATCATTTTATGTGCTCAAGAGGGAACTAGCTAACATTGAGACACTGATTGCAAAGAGCAGAGTAAGCATGAATAGAGATGTGTGGAAACAGGGTGTGGCTGTCTAGTTCTCCTTTCTAATTTTCTCTCCCAAGATCAGACAAAGTTCCTTTTCAAGACTGACTGGAAGCCTTGCAAAAAAATATTCACAGGGAAAAGACAAAAATCTATTTTGCATATCTCAGCAATACATCAGGAAAAGATAGTAAACTTACAAGTTGGTCAAGATCTTGGCTACAGAAGAATCATCTGTGATCAGACCATTTCCATAGCTTATAACTTTGAAACTCTCTCACAAATAAAGTATTTCTAGAGACATGCACTTTGCTTATTCTGTTGTAATTTTCTGATTTACAGTTCAAAGGAAAGTTGAGGAAAGTCAGAGAACAGCATACAAGGTTGCTTGGTGCATTTTTCAACTGTAGTGCATGAAGCACTAGAGGTCTGTAGTTTACTCCAGGAGGACTGAGAAGGGAACTAAGAAAAGCAAGCCCCTTGTCTTACTAAATTTATTAATCAAGGGTCCACAAACAAAAAAGGGGTGGGGGGGAAGCTAAGCAAGATATTCAGACACCTGATTCTATTGCCCAGTTCTACTAGTCCACTCCTAGCTGGCTACAACTTTTCAGGCAAACTTCTCTTCAATATGTCTCAGTTTCCCCTCAAATACCACCCACACAAATGAGGCACCAAAAGAAAAAGTTGGAAGGCTAATCATCTCTTGCAATTATCCACACTAAGATCACCTTGGAGGATTATGGCCTGAGTCCTGAAAATTGATCTTTGCAGGACTGTAATCTAAAGCATTCTTATTCAATTACTATTATTCCCCTAAGAACCCTTTTGACAAAACCCAGAGTTTCTGTGGGAGTTTCCGAGGTAGAAGCAGGACAGGTAGCAGGCTGATGGAGGTGACTCAACGATCCTAGAGCAAGCCATTCCCACACCTGAATCAGTGCTTGTTGTGATGGTGTCCAGCTTAAAAGTAGAGAAGTCTGTTGGATCCCTCACCACACGCACATAATTTTAGGTACTACAGCTTGTGGAGGCCATGCTCCACCACTGGCCATGAATAGATCAAAGTCTAGAAAGAAGAAAAAATTGGAAATAGTAGCCAGAATTACATGTACATTTTCCAGTTTCTAATGTATGGAACAAGGAAATGTATTTCATATTAGCAGATAAGATCTTGAAAACATAGATGTGCAGGAAACAAAGAGCAGATACTGTATAGAGACATGAGAATGAGACAAAGGAATTCTTACTGGGCAATAAAAGAACTTGGTGCAGAAACTTGTCTCAAAGGACTACAGAAGGGAAGCCCCAACACCAGGGGTTTACGAGACAGGGGTTTATAACCTTTCAAGGTATTGCTTCCTCTGAAGGAAGAAGTCTGTGTTAGTGCTACCAAAGAAATCCCGAGTCAGATCCGTAACCCACTGAGTCCAGGACTCAATTAGTATCCTGGTGCAACAGTCCAAACTGACAGTCCCTTAACAAACTTAAAGCAAAAGTCAACCCACAATAAATGCACACAATCTATTTCTGATAAGAGATGCTCCCAGACCCCACTCCTAGCATCACATGCACTTGGCATTGCTACAAATATGGTGACAGCCCAAAAGAACAGGAAGCTAGATGAAAATAAGGTTTCTGTTCACAAAACAGAAAATACTTCTCTAGATAGAGCTGCACCATCCTACTAAACAACCCTTCTTAGATTGACCTCACGCTTGTGCTTCCTTTTCGTGAGTGACTGACCTCTTGGTCAGACGTTAACACAGCTTTCAGAAGAGCTGCAGTATTTTTTTCCCTGTTAGCACAGAGAGCCCAGCCAACATAATGAACATGTCCCTCAGGCTGGATTTATGTTGCTAAAGACTTCACGTCATGTCACCAGCTCATGATAATACCACCCTTTTCTTCCTTAGAGGTGCCCAAGAGGCCACAATGTGAACCTGTCAGGAGACTGATCTGGCTTTAAAAACCAGGTGATTTTTAAGCTGGATCAGTTCCCTGATCCACTTTGCTGTATAACAAATTCCTTTGACAAAAGCGAGAGCAGTACAAAAGCAGGAATAAGTGAAAATGGAAGAAGAAACCAGAAGGGCAGGAATACAGTAAATTAGCATTACCACTGAATAAAGTCATTCAAGTCATAAAATCACTACAGAAATCACATTACTGTGCCTTAGGCAGAATTAGGTATTAATACTGATGATAGGTAGTTGTGGAAAGCTGCTTGTGCCCTCAGCCTCAGAAGACTTCAGCTTGAGAAACCCTCACTTGAGAGAGCTACTGAATGCCTTGAACCAGAACATGCAGCCATTCTTTCTCAGCACGGCAATGTTTAGAACATCATAACTTATATATGTAAAGCCCCTTAACTAAGATTTTCATATCCCAGCCTGATGCCCAAGATGTGTGTTAGCTCTGAAAACTCTCAGGTAAGGATTTCGAACTTCCATGTTTTTTTAATTCCTCCTCTTTCTCCTAAAGAGTCTAATGAGGAAAATATCTTAGAAATCCTGGAAAAGGATAGGCCTCCTGTGCCTATTCAGTAATGAGTCACAGGCCAAGTCCGCCAGTTTGTTAGTACATGGAGAAGGTTTTCTGCTCCTGTCATGCAGTCTGTGATAGCAATGATGGCTAGTAATAGCTGGCTAATAATTCAACATACCTGAATAAGCCAGAAGTAAGCAATGCAAAACTGTCAAGACTATAGATCTTCCTTGAATTTTCTCTAGAACTTCCCATGGGAGATTTTGCCAGCATGGAGGAATCCTTTGGAGAAAAGAAACAAATGTGTGATTCGCTTAAAAATCTCTCCTTTTAAACAGAGAACTGAATTACTCTGGGGACAGGTATTAGGCTGAAAACCATAACTCTACTGCTTCAGCATGTTAGTGTCTGAGAAAACAACTTATTCCTGTTGTCCAGGCAGGCTGCAAATTGCTAGAGAACAAGGAAGCTGCCCATGCAATGCTTTACAGGACCTAAACCTGGAAGCAAGGGAAGTATGATATTGCTAAAGAGGGAGAACTGACTTCATTTATTTTAAAACACGGACATATATTCAGCAGGATTATAACCCAGGATTATGACAGCTTTCAAAAAATAAATGGCACATGCCTCTTCCCTACAAAAATCAGCAATGATACTGAGCAAGTGAAGCCAGCTGAAGATTGTTAAATTATTCAGCACATCATCACACAGCCAGTGACAAGCTGTACCTTTACTTGAGTTAGTAGCTTCTCAGGGTGCCACATGCTGCTTTAGGGATGCCAGCCTGCCTAGAACCGATTAATGTACCAGCTCTGTACAACACAGACATGCCTACAATTACTAAAATACATTATCTTCTTGGGAAAACCAAAGAGTTTAAGGATACCTGTGTTAAGGGGAAAAAGAGGGAATTTACAAAAGGGGTATTATTCTTGGGCTCAATGCAAGAATTACTAGGTGAAACTTCATGGCCTCCATTATGTAAAAGGCATGTTAAAGCATTATAATGATCTCATTGGCTTAAAAAGTTAACACACTGTAGGGAAAATGAGGAAATAGACTTCTGAATAAAAATACACAAAAAAGAGAGCACTAAACAGATGCAACAGCTGTCACATTCAAGGTAATGCAAAGAGATGATGCAGGCAGTGTTTCCACACACTACACTGATGCTCTCCTTAAAACAGAACTGTAAGTTATCTCTCTCAGACTAAATGGGACACAAGAACCGATTTGGACTTGAGCTGAATATCAAGCGCAGTAGAAAGATTGGTACAAAATGCATTCATCAGTATAGTTTCAAAACCCCAGTATAATATATAGATTGCTCATCTAGTTTCTTTGGCTAGTTCTTTTATCACATATTAACAGACCTTTCATATAAGCTTTTAAACATTGCTTTCAGTGGGAAGTTCACCTTCAGAAGCACATAGCACCAGGTCTTTAAGAATTAGTAGGATGGTACATACACTACAGCAATGAAAAGGCAGCCAAACAAAATGATAGGATGCAGGAAATTTAGCACAGGAAAATGTACATTGAACAAGAAGTTCCTAGAAAAAGTATTTGATACACCATCAGTTAACATTTAAATCACCAGCTTTTCTATTTTTTCCTAATGCATATCATAATGGGGAAAACATTGTTACTTTTCCCTCCCCACTAACAATTGCAGGTGGTGGTTGTCAGCTTTGAAAATTTTAACTCTAAAGTTGTCACATATCTGCTCTCTTTTTACACAAGTGTTTTACTAGAGATAGTCAGAGAAAACCAATTTCTAACCTTGATTTTCACCTTTTGCATTTAAACACATAACTAAGAACATACTGGGTATTAGCTAGTTCTAGAAGCTATGCAATCAAGGAATTTAAATACTGTGGTATTTGAGAAACTGCCATGCTATCAGTTTAAACATCCATTGTATAAGTCACCATTTATTGTTTTGGATGTACGTTATACATCCAATGAGCAGAGCCTACCAGCAAAGTAGGATTTATTTATTCCAGAAATTTATAAATATTTTCTAAAAACAAAACCATTTGAGAATTTTGCAATTTGTCAGCAAGGTGGCAGAATTTCTCAGATAAATTAGTTTTAATGAATTATTCACCAAAGGTTCCCATGTAATGAAGTAAAGAACAATTCTACATCAACAGACAGAACTAGGATAACAGTTTAACAGATATTTTTCATCTTTTGTTTCTACAAAATGACAAAGACTAGAAACATTCATATTCGTATCCTTCATCACTGCCTTTAGCACCACTGTGACCCAAAGCAGATTTAACATACAGTATATAATGAAACGTTTACTGACATGGCATTGCATCACAGATTTTTACTTTTTTCTGATAAAGCAAAAAGCAGTTCTTACAAATTTAAATACAAAATACAACAAAATGTCTCTAAAATCTTTAAAAGACATTGTCACAGACTAGTTTGCCAACAGAGCATTCCTTCTAGCAGTCTTACCCCAGGGCCTATTCAAAGCTAATCAATCACTCTATACCCTCATCCTCATCATTTCCTTTTAAGCAATAGCTGGAAATAGCCCCATCTGCTTTAAAAATCAAAGAGCAGCAGCTGGTGATCAGTCCTCTTTGTAGAAATCTCTGAGACTTAAGGATATTGTCCTGAGCAACTCAGTCAAAATTAATTATAACCTAGATGGAATTAATTAGAGGCTATCTTTATTTCACCTCCATTGTTGTGCAGACAATTGTTTAGCTACTCCTCACATGACTTGGTAATTACAGTAAGATGAAACCACTTAAAATGAAATGTCCTGAATGGGCTTTGATTTAGATTTACAAGAGTGTGTTTGTGGAGGCTGAGGGAGAAAGAATGTCGTTTGTTAAATATATAGCAGATCAACACGCACACACACAAAGATTTGTCAGTTCTTGTTATCACTCGGTCGTGGCATCAAAACAGAAAAGTTACTTCAGAACAATGCATTTTGGCAAATGTACATGAGAAACACAAATAGCTGGTTATATATTTGGGAGAGCACAGGCCCATAACCATATGGGTGGTATAAATGAACAGGACTTCAATATGACTCGAATCATTTATATGGTTGAGGACTTGGTGTATCTGTTCTGAAATTAATCCATCAACACAGCAAAGAAAAAAGAAGATGATATCTATCCAATGTATAAATATACACAACTATAATGGCATGCACGAGTGTGTAGATATGCTCTTATAATGTGTATTTATTCTACAGACACATTCACATACATGTGCTAACTGGGTAGCATGCTTTTTTTTCTTTTCTGCCAGCAGGCATTCATTTGTTATTTGTTAGGCGTTCATATAACGTGATGATCAGATGTTAAAATACTTTGCAGATGGACATGAGAAAGATGCTGGTAATTCACCATACTTAGTGAGCAAATGTCTTAAAGTTAGAGGAAAATCCAGTCTTACATTCAGAAGTGGCTTTTTTTGTTAATTAAAAAAAAAAAAAAAGACTAGCTAGGAGCAAGTTATCTCTATTGCAGAGATAGTTTGGTGGAATTCTGTTGTAAGATTCAAAAGATTTTAGTTCAGGAAACCTTCCCCTTGTATTTGAAGGTGTAAGAAACTTCCTGAAATCTGTCACATATGAAGAACCAATGGTTTTATCCTGCACTGTGGGAGTGACTTCCTCTAGGCACTTTAATACCAATCCTGATCAAATGGCTCCAATCAGCATTTCTACAACCTACTATCAATGCAGGCAAGTGCCTGCAAGTGATGCAGACGCTTCCCAGAGTTGTGGAGTTCAGAGACAACTAAAAAGGAAGAGTCTCATCAGGACTGAAAAGAGACAGTGGCAGCTTCCTATGTGGTTAGTAACTACTGCTCTCATTACTAACATCTCTGATTGGATTACAGGAATCAAATTCTCTAGTTTGATAGTATAAAAAACATTTGAGGACAGCAAAAAAACCCGCCTTGCATTTAAGAGACAGGAAAACCCACACATCTAGTCGTAATCCATTGAAGTGACTTTCCCCTATAAATATAGAAAAGCTAAATTGTTCTAAAATAATAATGTCTCTTGCATGTGGGCTTGTGGGAGGCTAAATGCAAGATGACTCTCCCAATGGACATAAGTGTTTCATGCTTCCAGGTGTAATAAATAAAGTATCCCTTGTAACTGGCAAATGTATGCTTGGCACTCCTGGGAATTAAGCTAAACTGAGTCTATAGCACAAAAGTGAAGGAGGAGCTGAATGCTTAATTTATGTGGTGCCTGCTACTGGGAAGACCCAGAGGCCCTAGGTCATGAAGACACTATTTTTAGAGAGTGAAATCCTATGAAATTATCATGAGTTTCAGATGTATAATACATGAGGAGGCAGGGAGGTCCAGGCTCAATCTGGCTTTTCTTACACATAGTGGTTCGTGACAGAATTTTTGCCTCATCAGTCATATGGCAACCTCAAGAGAAGAAAGGAAACGGCAAGGAAAAGTAGTTCTTCTTGATAGCAGCAAACTGTTCTAAGTGGTCAGCTTTCTCCTTTCTGAAAAACTCACACACAGGAGCAACACGTTCAGAAAGTAAAAAATCAGTTAGTTGCCGGGACAGGTTATAGTTGCAGGTGGAGGCGTTTAAGTGGGAGCCCTCCCACTTAAGGCATTCTAGATTGATCCAGAACTTTCTGAGAGCAATTCAAGTTAAAACGAACTCTGCACCAGTGCAGCCATCTCTGGTAATACACTACTGATTTGCACACGGATGTTATACCTAGTATTATGACTTTGTGTACTAAAGTGTTGCCAGTTATACAAGACACATACAAAATGTTCAGAAAAATTTTAAATTGAAAAAATTACACGATTCCCTTATGGTTGTCACAGGTATGCAGAAACAACTAACTGTAGCAGTAAACGAAATAAAATGTGAAGATGCATAACTTCCTTGGACCCTAACCATCCTGTGACAATCTGACTTGATTTGGAAACACAGACTTTTCCCTTTTTTATCCTCTGGGCAAAAATTACTGTTTACTGAGTTGCTTCCCAGAAACATTGCAGTAAAATATTAAAACTACTGTAAGCAGGAAAAGGTCATCAATTAAATTATGTTCAGTAGAGCACAGAAAAACCTGATTAATCCAAATAAAATGAAATATATGTGATCTTAAAAATTACATCTTCCCATTATGTAACTGGTTTAACGAATAGGAATTTTAATCTAAATACAAACTGGCCACAAAAGGTTCTCCATAAATTAGCAAAAAATCTGTGATTTATTTATGTGTGCAAAATCCTAAATATTTTATACACCATTGTTCAAAGGTATCTTTCTGTGATACAAGTCTCATTTTAATCTTCACAGCGTAAGACAGACTATTTACAGTTCCTCCTGCTCTAGAAGAGGATTTTAAAACCTTGTGTCCCAACCAGAGACACTATAATTTCCCACATTTAATTAGAAAATAGATGAGATCAGTTTATTTAAACTGGTACTTGAAGTAAGCAATTAAGTGCTTCACTTAATAGGACTATGTGCTGTAAATCTGGCCTTTCATCACATGTACAGTTCCTACCACAATAGATTTCTAGTACCAGACAGAAGCTTGCAGGCATTGCTTTAATAAAAATATGCTATTTAAGAATATAGTGATGTATTTCCGCTGCCTCTGGGGGACTTACACTAATACAGCCTACTATCTGTGCTTATTACATAGAACTAAGTATGCAATTAATTGGCAATCTGTGGCAGATTATGGAAACATTCCAGATGGATGGGGATTTATCACAGTATTTTTCAGCAGCAGCCACTGTAATTTCCTAAGTTTGGAACACTGAATTTACAAGAATTTATTTCTTTGTCAGGTGGGTCTTCTGAGCGAGAATTTCCGTTTCCTTTTACGTCAGAGGCAACAGCTCAAGATGTAGCACAAAGCATCTGTGAGATAACTCAATATTGCTACAGCAGACATGTCTTTGTGATCAGACACACAATAGGATGTGTGGGCTGAACGCTCCCTCAAGAAATGAAAATGCAATCAATTGACTTAGTTAATATTTTTCTCTGTGGGAAAAACTCCATTAGACAGTCTGGAGTTTCATTAATCCCTGGCATTGCATGAGCTGCAGCAGCCTAAGCAAGAGAAAGCTGCTTCGTGTTTTATTCTTCCCTGTGCCAACTCTCCTTAGCCATTTGCAGGCAGGGGGGAGTTGTTAACCTTTCTGCCCTTGCCCCCCAGTGCCACTGTGGTTAGGTAATGCAGAACAAAACGGGGCTGACATATCTGGAGCTGTGTCACAGATGGCTCTGCTACCACTGGGGCCTGTGGCCATCAGGAGGGAAAGCTCTCCTGGAAGCTGAATCCAGGCAACATCCAGAGGAGGCCAGCAGACCTTGGCAACACATCACAGACTGGGGTAGGGGGTTTTGAACACACCAATCTCTCGAGGACCGTTCTTTAAGACATTCAAAGATGTTATTGTTGTGCACAAAGCTCAACAATGCAGTCTTTTTCTTTAGGGAGATAGGAACAAAATGTATGGAGAGCTCCTTCTGCTTTTGATTTTTTCAGCCATTTTGAAACTACCAGAAGATAAGCTTCTGTTATGACGCACAGTGTCTATGCAGCAAACAGAGGGAGACACCATAGGAATAACCCCTCCCATTGTACCACCTTTCGGGGCAAATTCATACAGGTCCTTTTCTACAGTGGCAGTAAGTATCATTCTTCATTAGACCACCCAGGCTGGCGTAGATAAAAAGTCACCTTCAAACAGCACTCATGTTATATAGCAGCTCTTATTCCATGGTCTCAAGACTTCTGTTTTCTCCCCTCAGCATAAATACACAAGAAAGCTACTGAAATGCATGGACGAGAGTTATGTTCTTGTTTGTCTAGGTATACAGTTCCCTAGTAGTGAATAGCTTACTGCTTTTCAAATACACTCAGCAAGTATCAAAATTCTTGTAAAGGTTTATAAATGCATATTTGCATAGACCACAGTTCAGCCAAGTAACCTAATACTCATGTGAACTACACGTCCTGGTTTAGGAATTTTCACTTTAATGTAACTTAAGATACGCATCTGACTGTAAAATAAAATATCTTTTTATTCTTGCAGCTATACCTAAACCTTCCGCTAATTCCCTCTCCTCTTTGGCACTTGCCACACTCATTTATTTTCAGTTTGATAATTGCCCTCTTTACATTTCCATCAACAGACCCACACACATCCAGTGAATCTCCAGATTGCTTTTGCCATGTGTTTTCATTAATAATTAATGAAACCAACTGATTGTTCCAAGTGACCCATTATCATGTCAGGGCAGAGATGAACCAGAGAGAAGATAGGACTCATTTCTGAACCTCCAATTTCAGTATCAAAGTTCAAAATCAAAACGCCATCAGCAGCATAAATCTATTTCTCTCCAGAGATCTAGTTTTTCTGCGAGGTAGCCCAAACAGCCCCACAGCTTGAAAAGCAGATATTACTGTGCTTAGGGCTTTTTAAACATAAACTATTGTGTTCCTCTCCAGTATGTGACATTTCTTAGGGCTTTTCTGACATAAAGTGTCATCCAGGCATTTAATAATAATCAAGAAGAGAAAAAAAATGGGAAAAGGAAACATACATTAGTGTGAAAGATTAAGGGAAATTAATATGTATAGGACACAAAAAAGAATAAAATGCTGGTATACAATGGGATGCCACAGAGCAGAGTGGGAGGGCTTCTGTTCATTTAGTGTTGATATAATGGATTTAAATAAAATTGAATAAAATCCAATTTAAATGCTAGAATAAAAGGACTTGAACGACCAGCTAGGGAACAGAATGGGTTTCTACCTTTCAGAGGTCAGATCAACGGTTGACCGACAACAGCTGCAGATGGTCTGACAGCAGAAGCTTGCAAAAATAAAAAAAAATACAGGGTTAGATCAAGTCTGCTAGTCCTTTTAAACCCCATTCTTTGCTATTCTTCTAATTTAAGAGTTATCCTCTAGCACAAAAAAAAGTACCTATCACAGATGTTTTAACAGAGTTGGTATCTTATTAATTTTTATCATGTCTCAAATTATGTGAGCTTCCATATGTGTGATCCTAAGACAGTACTATTCAATTTTACAAGAATAATTGATACTTCAGCAACCAGACAGTAAATTCTCCCGCTGAGAAAAAGCAAACAAACAAATAAATGACAGCTCATAAATTTATTCCAAGTCATGAGAAAAGCTTTACTGGAGATAGCACTGCAGAGCTTAATATCAACCTGCTGTTAATGTACGGCTCCCTGCTTTAAGATTATTTAAGGATGACTAACTCATGTTACATTTATTTCCTCTAAACTTGCCCTGGGCTACATGAAAAGCAGGAACCAGTTAACTATTTGGAGAAACTTTCAGACAGTGCCACAAATAAAATTTAGAAATTCAACAGCATAGTTCTGTGGGATGCCATATTGCATGAAGTTGTACCACAAGAAAGGAAGACAAACCCAAACATGTAAAAATCATGTCTTTTCCAATGCCCTGGGTTATAAAACCACAACAGTGTTCTAAGTGTGATAGCAATTTAGAGAAGGAAAAGTTGATAACTGAAAAGTTAAAAATGCAATATGCAATTGTGTAGGTTTCACTGTTTTTAATTGTGTCTACTTTCTATGTCCTTGCTTTAGTCAAAGCAAAAATTTATCACTCACCACTCCTATAATTAGCCTTTACAGATTACAAGAGCTTTCTTAAGAGTCATCCTACTGCCACAGGATCAGTATGTTTTCCAGCAAATGACTCACTTTTTAATCCCCTACATATTACAGTAGGGCACAGAAAAAAAAGTGCGTTTATATTGTTTCTAGTTGACTGTGCAGCTAGAAATTGTACTGCTATGACTTCATTCTCACCAAGGGACTTGCTGTTACAGCAGGCTGATCATCATGTTTTAGTCATGACAAAAGGGAAAACCTGTACATGGTTATTTAAGGCAATCACTAAATCACTTTTGTGTTGCGTCTGATATTGATTCGCTCTTAACTGTGCTTGGCTTTCAGTAACACTTATGTATGGTTGGCACTCTCATCCTACCATGAGATGCATTAGGTATTGCATAGTTAGGGACTGCATGTTCTTTGTTTAGGATTCAAAGATTAGCCTTTAATGTAAGTTACAGATATGATCTCCCTCTGCACAGGTTACAATAGCATGGATAAAACATGCCTAAATGAGATACTCCTGCATTTTGTCTTAATGGAGAATACCTAACCTACACTTTGATCTTCTGCTGCAAAAGATGGGCTGGAAACTCAAATATTCAGATTAAACACTTGGAGCAACCCTGTACTAGTTTAGGGAACAGCTAGGGGATTTATCATGCTGTTCCCAGCTCAAATGCAAATGAGACTATAATGCCATGATACAATGATACCTTAGACATTATGGTTCCGTAGAGTCTTTCACTTGCATAAATTAAGAGGAACTCTATGGTAAGCAAAAGACAAACATTTTATCTGCAACCTTAGTGGACTGCACATTTGAAGGTACTTATTACCCCCAAAGATGTAGGTACATTGTGATTCTTCTCTGCAGAATGGGAACCAAGACCACCTCCAGGGATTTTCTGAGGAGTCTGCAAAACCCACCTCTTTATCATTTTAGAACAGCAGTTACGAAACCACTTTGACCATAGAGTACCAGCAGCTGTCTATCTTCATTTTTCCTGGAAATGTTAGAAGTGAAAAAAACCACTAGAAAGATCCTTGCAAAGCAGCTGTGGATTATTTATGATGCCTTTACTACCCACAGTCTCAGATGGACTGTTTCACATTGAAGGAACATGGTTGACCCATGAATGATCTATGAAAGAGACAGTCCTAGCAGTGCATTACTGAAAATGGGATCTATTGAGAGAAAAAAATTTAGATAGTGAGAGTCTGTTTCAAACAATAAAGTGCATTCAGTACTAATTAATCTATAAAGTTACAATATGAACAGACTGGCTAGATCCTCTTTGTTTGGTTATTGTCCTATGTGCCAACACAGTGTTATTCAGGGCTACTGTATCAGTTTAAGTACATAACAGTGTGGTATATGACTACATTGCCTGGGGTTACATATGCACTTGACTTTTTGTGTACAAAAAATCTGACTCAAGCCTGTGCTAGGTTTGCAGTGCCATTCTTCTCATGCATTTCTCACTCGTGTTTTAGAAAACTGGCTGAAGTTTCTGGTTTCAGGTCTGCAGATTTTCCTTCAAGGTATTTTGCTTGCCGATTGCATTGTTACTGGAAGGACACAGCAACTCTTCCCCACCCGAGATGAAGTAAGGGGAAGAAATAGCCTCAAAAATCAGACCTGTTGTCATGGAAACCAGGAAAAGGATTTTCGAGGCCAAACTGGATGCATTTATAAATCAGAGATGAGGAAAATCCTACCCATTTATAACAATACATTAAGTGGAAAATGTCTTTATTATAGGAAGTCAGCTATTTACTAGCTCAACAAATGCTGCAGTGTAAAGCAGTACGTGAGTAATTATTTTCTACAATAAAATATGATCTTGTCAGAACCAGCGGTACATGTGTTTGAGAGAAAGGCAGTAGTAGCCATAGAAACAGCCTGCCTTTTCTGAGTGGCATAAGATATCGTCTAACACACAGTTTTGGTGGTGGCCTCACACTCCCGCCAGCTGTGTGGCTGCTTTTGAGTGTGAGGGGGTTTTTGGTGCACCTGAAGCCACTGGAACCAGCGTGATTTATTCAGTGCAACTCCACCACTTGGCAGGTGTGCTGGCTCTGAAAGGAGGTACCTAAGGCAGGGGGGGTTCCTTCTGCAGGATGAGAATAAAAGGTGGTTCCAGGGGTACTTGTAACAACAATACTATTTTTTCCCTGTGTTGTTAGAAAGCACATTGCCACACCACTTGAGTAAAATCAGGGCCATTATGCCCTGCACTCTTTCAGTACTTGTACGGACAATGTTGCCACAGCATGCTTGCAGCATGACTCCAATGAGCTAGAGAGATGGCAAGAGAACTAACCTGCCTGAAGCCATAGGGCAAGACAAGGAACAGACCTTGAAAACAAATGTTTTTTCATTTTTCACTCAGAGTTTTCCCACCTCTTAGTCCAGGAGCTTATTTTTCTTCCCCAGTGGCTCACAACCATTCGCATAGAGTGTTTCACTGCTTCACCTTCTTCCCCCTGCCACCGCCTCGAATCTCTTCTTCGCCACGTCAGCTGCCAGCAGAGAGCCCAACCTAAAGGCCTGGCAGAGCTTGTTGGTTTGCACTCTGATCTGTGACATATCTCCTGTTTCATGTTGGAAATCACTGCTTTAAACTGCAGCTTGAGCCCTGTCTGGGGACACAAATGCTCTGAGTCACCTCTAGCAGCAGATAACACATCAGCCCTTCAAAGCTATCACAGGTCTGTGTTATGATCTTGATCTCACTGGTTCCTTACTCAGTATAAAAGCACGTTATCCTCTTGCTTGTGTAATGCATAATAGGGCACAAACTGTAAAAAGCCAGTCTGACCTTCAAGACAGCTCATTATACTGTGGATAGTAGTTGGATTTACAGTTTAAGACCACTTGTTGTTAATGATGGTTTCACTCTAATGTAATAAAGTCCAAAACTTGAAAACAGAAAATAAAGAGAAAGCTGGTATGTTGTGCTCTGGAGGGTATGCATGAGAGACAGATCTGCCACACTTGTTTTGTGAAGGTACTGGACTACTCACTCATGGGATAAACACAGAGATGGAAGCCATTTACTGCCCTACCTTTCTCCCAGAGCTTATGGCTCCAGTAGGCAGGACAGCTGGACCACACAGGAAGCTGCTCCAGAACCAGGCTTTTATAGCCCAAAGTTTTGAAAAAAAACTGTAACTGATTGGAGTAATCTGGCAATGCTGAAATGTACAGGGACGTGGCTGCATAATATTGCTGCAGCCATGAAGGCAGCAACCTCTGGGAAAGGCATGTGGCAGGAACAGCTTAATCTCTTGCACTTGAATCTGGTGTCTCACCTTTCACCAGGTACTCTTGGAGCAGAGATCACAGCACTGAGCAGTCAGTGACAACTGGGTGCTCCCACAGACTGCACTGGTTTGGCAAGTATTGCTTTGGGCAATAACCATCCCATCATGGGCACTTGTTTACTCGGTGAAAGGTAAGCCAAGGACTTTGGACTCCAGTAGACACACTTCACTTAACCTGGACAGAACTATGGGAAGCGGTCAAAAAGATGAGCTACCATGAAAAATAAACTGCGCTGCACAAAAAGAAAATTAATAGATAAAATCCAGGCCAGGTGGTAGGGAAGAAGCTAGTGATATGGGAAAAGAAGCTGTAAGTAACAATTAAAGCTGTGCAATGCTAGTTGCACCAACACCCTAAAATTGCAAGAAATTTATTAGTTTACTTAATGGCTCTTAAAATCACACAAACCCTGATCATATTTCCATCACTTCTTTTCAAAACCTAAGAGTTCACCATACAGCAGATGACAAAACACTGGTTTCTTGTTACATGGTGGGTGTAAATACTCTACACTGCCAAAACCCACAGCTGTCCTGCTGAAAAAGACTTCCTTCACTAGTAACTACAAATCTAAGATGTTTGTAAGGGTTTTTCTCCCACTGTTTGGAGAAAGAGAGAGTCTGTATGCATTAAAGAGGTGAACAAGGGTGAAAATGAGTTCAGGAACGTTACAGATACTTTCCCATGTCCTACTCAAACACTTTTTTGTTTGCCAGATACAATGCTCTGAAATAGCTTGATTTTTTTTCACTCTTTCCACCTTATTGTCTTTGCTGTTGTTAACACTTCCAGGGTTTTGGATCAGTAGACCAAATAGCCTGACCACAAGAACACAATTGTGATAGCACACTGTGAGACTATCTATGTTCATATCCAGTTCAAAAAATCTGGCCATAGCGCTAGTATGTGTAGTGTTGCCCATATTACGACTGAAATAGATGAAATGCAGGCCATGCTCTGAGGAAATGAGACCTCCTGTTTCCATCTGGAGCAAAAGGATCCTCTGCTTTTCATCCTGAAGTACTATATATGGAAACAGCTAAAGTTATGAATCATCAGACCGTATGGAAAACTTCCTTCTTAGAACAAATACCCTGAACAAATTGTAAAATTCCTTCATGGAAAGCAGCCTTTTTAAAAAACAAAGCAAAACAAAACCAAAAAAGAAACAGAAACAAGGACTGTTGATATTCAGTGAGAGACAGAATTGTCCCATTTGACTCCTTTATTCAGTTACAGATTTGCTCTACTCCTCTACAGTTCGTACTAAACACAGATTGCAAACCTTTGCAAACAATGCAAAAGAGTTAGGTAATGCAGTTAAGTAATCTGGTGTATGTAATTCAAAGTAGGCCTGGGCTAAGCAGAAGATAAACAGAAGTGGTTGTGTACAGTTTCTAAGCATCACAGATTGCATATTTCATGGAGAAGGTTCTCTTGTTAAGGATTATTTGCCTTGTTAAATTTACTCTGGTTTATATGAAGGTTATAGCAGATGGTTTCTTGAAGTAAAAGATCTCATACGCCAACCTGGGCCATAGGTCTTGTTATGAAATAAGTTATAAGTGCTGTATATCACACTACATTAAAAGCATGTTAAAATGGCCGACATAAGCATCCCAAACCTGGGAAACGCCAGAGCTCAGGACAGCTTGTCAGCTAGTCTTATCACTGGATGAACCAGGAGCTCTCTCAGTTTCAACAGGTACAGCTTCAGAGCAGCACAAGCCTGACACCTGCGGCACGTAAAGGCCTTATAATTTCCACCATACAGCTTGCAGAAGTGCAGAGGACTTCAGACATGCATCCTGGCTAAATTCTCTCTGCCAAGTTAATTTCTCTTCAGTCCGAAGTAGATGGATATTCTTCCAGTATAATGCACAATCGTATTTTTCAGTTGCATGAACAATCACAATTGTATGCACAGCAAGAGCAGCTATATAAACAGCTATACTGCTTACGCATATATCTTGTGAACATCTGACCCAAACTATATTCTCTCATATTTCAGCTGCCTTGCACTTCCTACATTCAATAAACTGAAAGCAAACTGGCTTGTAAAAGACATTAGAATCAGCTTTTTCTTCATGTAAATCTCTCCTAAGAACAACAGTGAGTCCTAGTTTGACATTTTTGATTGTTTAACTATATATGTATTTAGGCTAACTGATAATCTGCAGTGTTTGTTATAAAGAAAATGTGGATAACAAGAGTAATGTCTTCCTCCAAATTCTCCGAAAGTGGAAGCAACAAAAGTATCTCTTCTCCTTATTCCAGAGAGCTTGTTTTAATTTCTTTTAGTTCTGTGGAGTCCAGAAGTCAGCATGCTCAGCATCTCATATCTTCATTAGTGCTCACTACATAAGCCCTAGAATGTTTTTACACATAAATTATCCCACCTTTTGACTATTTGATGTAGGCATGTAATAATTCCACCTAGCTCCTCCCATGAAACAGCTCTGAATCATAGAATAATACAAGATGGAAAAGATCTCTGGATCCAACCCCCACTCAAAAGACATGCTACAGTATTTCAAGACTGTAGACAAGGCCAGGGCAGCCTAGAACTTCATATTCATATTCTCCCCTCACTATGGGTCATGCACTCCTTCCAGTTACTAGGATCCAGTCCACAGCCCAGAGTAATCTTTATGATCTGTATACATGCAAGACATACTACAATTTAATTTAGTAAAGTTAGGTAGGCTTTGCAGTTTTGCTGTAGATATAGAGGCGGCATCTTGGTGACATGTTTCCTCTCAGTTAATAGGCTGTGACAGGAGGCTTTTATCACACCTGTAAGTACATTTTCTGAGATACTGCATATTACCATCTTTACTCATAGTCAGTCACCTCTTCACTGCACCCTTTCTTCCTCCATTTATAGAAGGAGTTAGTTACTAGCAGGCAGAGGTTTTTGTAAAGGGAACTGCAGACTTGCAAAACCCAGAACTTCCTTTGTGACTACCTAAGGACATAGTTCTGATTACAGTCAGACTCCTTCTTTTAGCCATATATGGCAATCCCATAAAAACCAGAAGACAAATCAGGTAAGTAACTGCAAGGTTATAGCAGTCACAGCAGCCAATTAAAAGCAGAGCTGAATAATATGTATATAAAAGGGCATCAGTGTGCAGGTTTGGACTATACCTTTTAAAGTCAAAGGAATTTTGTGCTGAGGTCACACTACGAGATGATCAGTGGGCTGAGTCTACAACTAGTTTCATCAAATATCAACATTTTTTCAGGATCTCACTTACTGTGACTGTAGATGGCTTGTAAAAAATCAAGCCTACAGCAAAACAGGAAACACAGAGCCTAATGGCATTAAAAAGAGGTACAATGACTTTTGTGTTCATTAGACCCTAAAACAGGAACAAGGGTCTTTTATAATTTAACTCCACTGCTTTCAAGAGGTCAAGTCTGACCTCTTTTGCAAAGGCTAGAGTTCTGCAATATAATGTAACTAAAATGATGAGTAATAACTGGGAAGTTAAAAGTATCAAATGTGTTTCCTTCATGTAACTTAAAATACTGCTTATTAGGGTAGTGGCTCGAAGACAGTTTTGAAGCCCAATGGCTTCTTCGGAAGTATAGTCCCAATCTCCCCTTCCCAAAAGGGGAATATAGCCCAAAAGGGGAGTTTACCCTAAAAATAACCTGCTGAAAAGTGCCACTCTCAGCTGGCCTTTAATAAGAACACAGTGGAAGGTATGTATCATATCAAAGGCGAATCAGAATGAAGCTCCGCATCACTGCCACCAGAGGGTAACAACCTTAACATATGTGTATCGTTAAGGATTGAAAGAGAGTATTATTAGAATTACATGGAACTAAGGCCATCTAGATTTTCTATAGTCTTGGCAAACTAATAAAGCCAAACCTACTCCATTTATGCAAGTCAGAACTATACAGTGTTTTAAATAAAGTGGTTTGGGGTTTTGTGGGTTTGTTTTTTCACTCTGCAAACAAATACACATCTATCACTAGTTCACAAAATTACCCACAATTGTTTCCAGAACCCTCTTGTGTCTTCTTCCTCTTTTTTATATACCAGTATATTCTTGAATGTCCTTAAAAGGCTTCTTAGTGTATTCTCTCTTTCTTACTAGCAGAAAAAAAGTTACTTGAGACACCTAACTAGCTCAGCTGGAGCATCTGCAAATACATGTGAGGAAGTGACTAGTCATTTAAAGAGTATTGCAAACTGTTACTCTTACAGACCAGGTTTCTAGCTTAACGTTATACACTCGGTGCAAAAAGGCTATGAAAGGGTGTTAGCCTGTGACCTGGAAATTCCCCCCTCACCGTAGGAGCATAATCTATGCGATTTAGTGTTAGTATCTTGGGCTTTAAGAGTGTATCTACCCTGCAGATTACAGCCTAGTGTTACAGGCAAGTGACAAAATGCCATCCAGCAGCAACAGGGAGTTAGGTTTAGAATGACAGGCAGGGCAAATAAACTCACAGTTCGTAGAGTCACCTCCGTTACAAATGGGCAAGACTTGAAAAGAAGAGGGCAAAGCAGCACACGTTTTCTCTGCAAAAGTGGCTGCTTGGAGGTAAGGGAGGCTAGCTACCCTTCAGTAGCTGTTGGCTCATTCTGAGCTAAACAGTTAGAGAAGAGAGGTCATGAAGTCACCGCATGTTTGTGAAGATGATACTGGTCAGTCAGTCTGCCAGTCAGTCTTAGTGCAAGGTCAGTTAGACTAGGATCTTTAGTCCTGTATTTCCAGACTGAAAACAAATTCTACAGACAGAGCTACAGTATGAAATACAACCCTTAAAAAAAAAAAAAGAAAAAAGAAATCATCTAATTGCATGTGAAACAGTACGTCCACAGAAACATTAGCCTTTAAAAATAAATTAAAGAAAAGAAGAAAAACCTAACTTGAATTCAAAAGCTTTGTTTTTCTTATTCTGTATGTTTCATTTTTCTCCTTAGGCATCAACTGGAAATTCACTAATACTTACACAAACCAAACCAACACAGCAGACTTTTTCCCAGGACCTGCTTATATAGCCCAGGGAGGAAGTTTCACCAGGAACGGAGTTTTGCCCTCATGGTCCATACTGCGTTTGCAGAGTTAATGGGAAAGGGATGAAACTAATTTCTTATAAGAGCTTTTACTTCCACATACATGCAGTCTATAAACGCGGGAATCCAAACACACTTTCGACAGGGTTGAAGCACTCAGTGTAGGCTACACGGCTATCTAAACATACGATGCCACCGTGTGGACAAATAAGTCTCAAGCAGTTTCCAGTTGAGCCTTGCTGAATTTGTGCTCACATTACATGAACATCCTGTTCATTTCCTTAGGTTTTCTTGCTATGTCCTGATCCTGCTGACACAAGCTGGTTAACTGCCATGGCTCTGTGATAACCATAACAAACCTGAAGCAGTACCCATTTATTCAAATGTGACCATCTTGGAATTATGGTCAATATGTTCCTAATTCTGAACTGGCAACAAGAAGAATATTCTACAGGTTTTTATGTTTTGCAAACCATGAAGATTTAATAAAACCCCAAATGTATTTTTGGAACTTAACTTTATCAGGATTTTTACTCAATGCAAAAGAACAAAAAAATGGGAGCTCTGCCATGGCTAGTACAGATTACTTTCTTTCTTTTGTATGTATGAAGGAACATAGATGCTTTCTGTTGAAAACACACTGGTCGGACTATCACTGAAAGTTAAATGCCAAAGCTGCTAACCTGTTTCACGGTATCTGGTTGCAGAAACGCAAACAACGCCAGCTTTGTGGGAATCTGCACATCTTCCCCCTGGCTGGAAGGAGGCTTCACACTGAGCTCTGGCTGCAAACAAACCAACCAGAGTTAGACAAAGCACGGACAGATGAGGCGTCACTGCTATAAAGGCAAAGGCTTAGACAGATTTCAGGAACCAAACCCTGTGCCTGAAAGTACAAGGGGAGTGCTGCTGAAGTAACGTAGCTGAGATGGAAAGTTGTTGATCTGAAAAAAGTGAGTTCTGGGGCCAGTTTTGCAACCACTGAAGCTATAATTTTTCTCATATGTATTCGTGTCGATGACTGAAGGCATGACGGATCCCTAAGCACTGTCCCTGCAACGTTGCATTTGTCCCTCAGCCTTTGTACAGCCTTGTACAGCATGATTTTGCCAGCCACGAGATAGAAGTTTAACCTACTCATTGAGAAGTTTTGTGTTTTCTCTCCACTCCCTATCGCCATGGAAATTCACCAGAGCCTGACTGTATACCTTGAAAATGACATATATGTGTGTGTACACATATTACACACAGGCATACACATCTTTTTTCCTTCCCAAAAGCCAAGAGCTATTCCCAGCTCAGATCAGGGCCATCAACGCCTTCTCCCACAGACTCTTCTGGGATCTGCCCCAGCACTTCTTAAAACCTCTTCAGCACCGGGCACCCAGACAATTCAGCTCTCTCTGACAGCGGCCGCCGGGGGTGATTGCTCTGCCCCAGCTACAACTCTGAATTTTCACCTTTTGGAACCACATTTCAGTGCCAGGGAGAAGGACCGCCTCAGGGAGAAAGGGCCCCCTCAGGGAGAAAGGGCCCCCTCAGGGAGAAAGGGCCGCAACGGCCTCACTCGGCTCCGGAGCTCGCCGGCCGCCGCCTGCCCGCTTTCCCCAGCGGCCTCCAAGGCCGCCGCCGCCTGAGAGGCGGCGCCATTTCCCCGCCGCGGCCCAGCTCCCGGCCTCACCGCGCTCCGCCCCAGCCGGGCGGCCTACGGGCGCCGGCAGGCGCCGGCTCCATCTGCCAGGGCGTGTTTAAAAATCCAGGGGCCGATCCACGCGGGGGGGTGGTGGTGGAAAGCGGTCGAGGGTGTTCTGTCGGTAAGCCGAGAGGTGGGCCCGCTGTGCCGTCCCGCTCCGGAGCGGGGGGGGGGGTCCTCTCGCCTCACACCCATGGCCGGGCGGGGGATTGGGGAGGAATGCCAGGGTTGTTGCTAACCGGGTGGGGAGGGATGGGCTAAGCATACCGGGAAATAAACCGGTAAAGTGGCAAACCGTGAAGCCTTTTGCCCGGCCCTGTACCGGTCTTGCCTTCGTGCCGGTGTGGGGAGAGTGGTGTGTCAGCACCGGGCCTTGGCCCTGCTGCTGGGCTGCAGCCCGGGGCCACCTCGGCCCGCTCATGGCTTGTGCTTCCCTGGGCTGAGGGAGAGGGGTCAAGGACCCCTGTTCTCCGGTGGTTTGTTGCTTAAATTAATAGTGTCTTCACGGTTTTTCTTCCAGGTTACAGTCGGTTCCACTGACCCCTTAGTGTTTACCCCACGGTTGACATCTTCCTCACAGGCAAATGAGGCTTTGGGGCCTGTACTGGTCAGTGAAGGTAAAGAAGCCCTACCCAGCTGCTTTGGTACAGTTTATTAAAGTCAGCATCAGTTAATGACAGAAGGATTGGGTTAGGCAAAACAAAGAGCCCTTCTGAGGCCTCCAAAGGGCTGTGTGAAGGGCTTGTCTGGAAAAAGAGATTTCTGTGGAATGGGGTATCCTGCACTAAAAGTGAGGTGCCAGAAGGGATGTGGAATTTGGGGAAAGAAAACTATGAAAGAATGTTTTATTCCTCTTCTCATCTTTTTTTTTTTTAATATTGTCACCCCAGCAGTGTGTCTACCCTAGATAGATGGGGAGGCTGTTTTACAGTGGTGACTGTCATTGTGGTCATGGTGGGATTTCAGGCCCTACAATGGCACTGTTAAGTCTGTGCTGTGCTGCTCCAGGGAGAAAGCCAGAGCGTGTGGCCCGGACAACACTAAAACATTAGTCTCTGTAATGCAGGTGAATCCTGGGACAGAGAGAAATCATAGTTGTACCATTAAATGTGGAAAACCCAAGCCAACCCCTCCTGCCAACCTTAATTCTGTGGTCACCAGCTCTCAACAATCTATTGACTTCATATGAAGCTATGTGTTTTTGATGTATCTTGAGTCATCTTCCCAAATGTTTTTGTTACTGTGTTTCTTGGCAGCTTTTTGAATGATTTTTGTGTTGTGTCCTTAGAAAAAAACATTCTCATGTCATCTTCAGAGACTTTACAGTGATGGTGTTGTAGTGCCACACATTATTGGCAGACTTAGCTTCAGTCTGTTAATGCATTGGAAAGATGCAGCATAATCTGTCATAAATAATCCATAATCAGGCTATTTTCTTCATGTTACTGATGTATTCCAGCTGACAGACCCATGGTCACTTTGTGCAAGCTATTTTAATCATTAGGTCATATTGGTTTTTCCACTTGATAAAACTTGAATGAGGTTTGAATTGGTAGACAGGATGGTTTTAGCAAAGAGCTGGCAGATTGTCATTTTTTAAAGTACAGTTACTGTTCATGGATGTTCTTCAAGTTTGTTAAGTCTCAGTGAATAGAGACTAAACAGTAATTTTAATAGTGTCCCGGAAGGCTGTTAATTTGCTCTTGTAAAAGTTGCACTGGTATATTAATCAGTTTGATATCTCTTTCATGGTCATTGTGGTACCTTTCTGTGTTTACTGTTTTTTGTTGGTTTTTTATTCCTTTTCCTTTGCTTCAGGTTGAAAAGATGGGAAATGCAGAAAGCAATGCCTATCACAATCACCTTTCCAGATTTCTTCCTGAGGAGCAATCTGTCATTGATGGAGTATTTGATACCTTATCAGGATTGAGTGGCTCAGCTGGAGCAAAAAATGGCAAAGGTACAAAGAAAACTGTGACTCTGGCAGCACTACAGGTAAGACAATCTATTATTCCTGATATATCTGGGGTGTAGTGCATTGAACATAATTCCAGAAAGAAATGAAAGATGTGGCAATAGTTACTTCTTAAGGATTGCTCGTCTCAATTTAATGCTTAATGTTTTGGGGCAGGGTAGATATTTAACTTTTTCTTACAGTTTAACATGAGTAGTGACTTTCAGGTTTGTATTTGTTTCTTAAATTGCACTGTTGGGTCAATTTGCAGCTTTCCTGATTATGAAGTAAGTTGGGACATATGAAAATATTTTTATAGAAACCTGAAAAATGAGAAGAATATTATTCCCCCTGGAGTGGATGATTATTTACAGATTTTCTTGAGAAACTGTCACAAATTCAGTTTGAATTTGGTTTTATCTTTCTCCCTCAATTGCATCACTGTCTCTAATCTTTTCACTTGCATTAGAAGAGAATTCAATTTTACTTGATTAAGCTGTGGCTCCTTGTTTTAGCTAACTAACATATATTATGCTTTCTGATTAACTTTGCATTCATTTTCTAATCAAGAAAGACAAGGAAAATGATTCGTTGCAGTACTTGGTAACTTCAGTTAGGCAGGAACCAAGTGGCCAGATGAATGTAGTATTAAAAGTGTGTTTTTATATACGTTACACAGTTAATGGAATCAAATTAAAACTCGGGGAAAGCAGCAGGTTATTTTAGGGTATTTAGCAATGCATCTGCGTACAGACCAGCTTTATCCTTCCTCCAGCCTGGCTGTTTGAGCTACCACCGGTTTGGAAACAGTGTTGCTGCTGCCAAGCTTTTGAGCCCTAATAGGTCCAAGAACCTGGTCCTTGGTGTCTGTTACTTGATTGGGACCTGGAAGAAGTTATCTTTCTAGCTTTGCCCCTAGATCAATGTGACTTCTGATGAACTTTTTTCTTTTCCCTTCCTGCCTTTTTCTTTGCCAACTTAAATTAAAATCTTTTGAAAGACTGCCTGTAGGTGCCTAATTCCTTAGTGCAGGAACTGTTGCAGTGGCATGCTTGCCTCGTAGGTGTCTAGGCTCATGCCTGAGCTTGATTGATATGTGGCAGATTTGATCTAGCAACAGTCTGGTAACATTGACGAGGCCCCAAACATAACCTCATGTACTCTGCTTAGGCTCAGTGCTTTGCTAGAAGGAAACTTACATGGCTTCTGGACCAGAGCAGGCTGTGCTGCATGGTTTGGAAAGCAGGTAGAGCAGGTATCTCTAAATACTTTCTTGAAGCCATTTAAGGCAAGGATTCTAAACTTCCAGAGGTGTGTGTTTGTTAGATGTTTGTTAAAGTTTCCCTTTTTACAGTCCTTTTTTGCACCCCAGGTCTACTCATTGAAAAGCTATAAGCATAACAAAACAGTGCAACAAAGTTAGTGGTGGGTGGGAGAGGGTAGGGAGTAGGTAGGTTAATACCAAAATGTGAAGTAAAAAGCCCTTCAGTATAGTGTTTTTAATTATGTTCCCTGCTGCTTGTCTCACTTTAGGCTTATGTAGCACTTTTAGAAAGCCTCTTAAAGACAGCTGTACCCCCTGTGACAGTCCCTCCCTCAATATGAAGCACTCTAATGTGCAGGACTGGCTGCTAATTCTGCTTCTGCTGAAATCAATGGAGTTTTACCACTGACGTCAACAAAAGCAGGGTACAGCTTGGCATACTGGATCTTGCCCTATATGCATAGCAACAGCCATTAACATAAAACAGGAACAGCTTTGGTGGCTTCAAGAGGAGTGGTATTGAGCCAGCAATAGATTGGTAATAGCAGCTCCACTGAATACAGCTGGAGTGCTTTTACGCAGGTGGAGCTCCATTGATTTCAGCAGAGTCCCCACTGGGCTACACCCGTTATATGAGTCAAGTCAGGTGTTTGGCATGTTATGCACAGTGCTTTGTGCAGTGAAGATGCTGTGTAATCATGTCCTAGTGTATGGATGTATTTTAGACTATTTATTTTTAAACAGTGTAATTATCTTGAATACTGAAGGTTTCTTGAATTCAGAGTCAGATCTTTCCCACAGTGTTGTGATGTATGATGAGGTATACCAGTTAGATTTCAATTCAAGGGGCCAGTCATGCAATTTAGATAAATAAGTTTTGGTTTTGACTGTCTTAACATCAGGGATGCCTTATAAAAATCAGGTGATCTCAGTTTTGTTCTGTGTTTGAATTAGATGTTGCTATGCAGAGGGGAACTTCTCAGAATTTTTTTCTATGTGTGCACGTAGGGTTAAAGACATTGCCTGCATTGCCTTGAGGCCAAAACTGAGATAGGGAAGAAACTTTACTTTCTCTTTGTTTTTAAGTATCTGTGAGCTCCACTATCAAAAACAGGGCTAAGGACTGGCAGAGTTGTAAACCTTTACAACAGAGTTAATATACAGAAATCCTTTGCTAATATCCTGTTAACACTTTACAATGTTAGATTTTTTTAAATCCCTGGCATTCGTGGAAAAACGATATCAACTTAAATCACTAAATTGTATTGGCAAGGGGATACTGTAAAAACAGAGGTTTTTTTCTATTGGAAAAACCAGTCCTTTGACAAAAGTTATTGCTGATAGTAGATACTTGGTATTGAAATCCTTTATTTATAGCAATATATATCAGCACAGATTAGCTGGAATATATTAGTTATTCTTCATTTTTAAAATATGTTCTTTGCTGTTTTTCTTATTGTAGGCGTACATGCAGGAGCCATTACCAGAGCAAATGACTGTTAGGTTATACAACGGAATGAAAAGTATTGACCTGACTGGGAAAGCGTCTGGGCTGAGTGAACAGATTGCTAAGGAGCAGTTTGTAATTTTTATGTCAAACCTCTTAAAAGGGAATGCAGATGAGAAGATTACCATAATAATGAGAATGATCTCCAAGACAGAAGGGCCTGTGAAGGGCAAACAAATCCAAGAGGTAAACAGGCAATTTAAATGTGTGTTGGGGGGACAGTAAGAGAACAGAGACAGAAAGGTAATTTGTGCTCTAAAGATTACCTTCAAAATTCAGAATGGGGATTCCTGACTTCTTATATTTTTTTTTTTTAATCTCTTTACCACTGACTTGCTGATCTGGGACAAAAAGTGTAGGCAAACCAGGTTATATGGGCTGACCATTTCAGCTGTGGGCTTTTCCATGCTGACTTGCCTACTTTGAGAACCAGGATCTGAATTTTGCAAAGAACACCAACTGTTTAGTCTCATGGTTCACAGGATTGCTGTGAAGGGTGCAGAGACTGGCTATATTTAAGAGCCAGCAAGGGTTGTGGTGTGGCTGGTGCTTCTGGGAACTAAGCAAAATGCTTTCTAGAGCTCTAGTTGCAGGATAAATGTGTGAATCAAATACATAGCTTGCAAGGTGGAAGTGCGGGATCTCACAAAACAGTAATTCACTAGCAGCTCCTATCACTGCAAAATTTGGACCTCCTCTCCCTCTTTCGTGCCCTATGTCATGGAGGTGCTTTGTGAACATTTACAAAAAGTCTTGAAAAAGCATACTTTTCAAGACCTATGACACTGAAACAGCATTTCTGTTATTTCTGACTCGTCATGAGATGTTTCTGCCACTGGGGTTACAGCATCAGTACTACTTGAGTTTATTTTCAGAAAGTCCTTTGAAGCTCTTGACAATTTCATTTAAGAAATGCCAAAACGGTGATGTTTTAACCTTTTAAGTTCACAGAGGATCTGATCATGTCTGTAGTCCATGTACTGAGTTACAGGAAGGAACTGAAAGGTTGGAATTCGGAGAATACTAGGGATTCTGCAAGTGGAGTAAAGGCTCTGGCTTCTCAGCTGCTATCAGAATTGAAGCTTGCAGGTAAGCAGCACTGATGTGGTATATCCCAGAATGGCACAGAGCTCATAGTTGCTGATCTCACAAGAATTTTTCTCTTCAGGTCACATCTTTGAATTTAAATGATGAGACCAGTATTTCAAACCTAATGCTTTGTGAATGACTTGGGAATTTTATTTATTTTACCCTACCATCTTTCTCACTTCAATTCAGGAGAGCTTTGGTTTGAAGTTCCGGTTTAAGTGGACATGCAAAACTATTTGTCATAGAATGTGCCAATTTTACAAATACCTGACTTGCAGATGACGGGCATTCAGATGCATGTGCATATATTTATGACTGTCTGTCCTTTTGCACTGTTGTAATAATAGATTTTGTTGTCTTGCAAAGAACATCTTTTAAGTTGTAATTAGGAGTCCATGTTTCTTAATCATGACAGCCCAACCAATGGATGTCACAGCTAAATGTTTCCCAGTTCTGTGGATGCATCTGCTTAAAGTAGTTGACTTTACGGTCACTGTCACCTTTCATATGTGGTCTCATGTCCATTAAAATAATGGAATACTGTGTTTACACTTAAAAATCAACTGATTATTTTCCTGACCAGGAGACTTACTACTGTTCCTGTCTGTTGTCTTATTTAGATGGGACAAAACCTGTGGGTCCTCAGCTGATGGAGACAAATTTTGATCAAAGTGTCATTGAGGATTGGGTGTACCGAGTTCCACAGATCTCAATTTTTCTCAGTGTTGTTATCAGGCAAGGCCTCCATGTTCTTCATTCTCTCCCAGACCAAACCAAAGACATACTCAACCTGGTTCCAGGCTGCAAAGGCATCAAAGGAAGAGGACTTGTCAGTCTCTTTGACATCCCGTCTATCATATACATCAACTCCCTTCTGCCTGCAGAGCTACAGCACAAGTGGCAGCTTTTATTTTCTTCTAGGCTTCATGGAGAAAGCTTTTCACAGTTATGTGGGCATATAGTGAACAAAGGTCCTTGTGTAGTGATCTTAAAAGACTTAGATGGTTATATCTTTGGTGGGTTTGCATCTCACTCCTGGGAGGTGAAGCCACAGTTTCAAGGTAAAACTCACTTTTCTTTTTCTAGTATCTCGTAGCTCTGGTAAACACTACCTATTCTGTACAGGTACAAGAATGCTGTCCACTTAATGGATACTGTCATTTTACTTTCACAACATGCAGTATTTCTTATACTTCCAAGTGTATTTTCCTGTGTCAAAAATAACACTAATTTTTTAAAAAATATAAAATACATGCTAAGTTATTCCTGCTTTGTACCCCATCAGGCATATTACTGATTAATGTTTACAGCTTGTCTGTTATTTGATAAGACTTTTAAAATTGCGGGACTTACTGATCATGGAACAAGTTTTCTTTTCAGCGAAGTCTATCAACCCCTGTAGCTGCATGGGTTGAAAATGAAATGAAAATGAAGGAAATACAGCATAGACGATGAATTAGAGTTTAAATAAGATGTCCAGCAGATGGCAATCTTCCATCTCAGAACAGCTGAGCCCAACACCAGGTTAACTCTCTTGTTGCCGTTTGTGCACTGTCTGTCTTTGTTTCCTTTTTAAAATCCAGCAGCAGAAGGGTGCTTTGGGCAAGCTAAACTTTTTGTTCCCTTGAAACCTCTGGGCACAATAGAGGGGCTTTTGTTAACTCTTTGGAAAGAGCTCTTGTGATGGCTTTCTGAAAAAAAATTTAGTGACTCTGAATAATCTGTCTTGCTGGGAATCCTCACTTTTGCTACATTAAAAACTGAATTCCGATGCTTAATTAGTATTTGATAATTACCACTTCAGTTAGTTAATATAATGTTATGTTACACCGATTATACAACACTTGCCTTGTGGGTTTTTTTCCTGATGGAATAACACATATACTAGACAATCACACCACAGGTCCCTCTGAACACCAAACTGGGCATAATGAAAACTACACTCTAAGTCATTGACCCTAAATAATCTAAATATCAATATAGACAGAACTAATGGTGTCTGCACCCTTAAGGATAAGGGTCTAGCAGTTTGCCAGTTTTAGATGTTACAATACAAGCCTGTGATAGGTGTACCCTTACATAGTAATGTAATGCACTAGTCATGCCTCTGACTCTGCCCTTGGTCACAGCCATATAATCACACTGATTTCTGTGACCCTGCACAGAGTTAACTGAGAGTAAACAATAGGCCTAGATCTTGATGAGAGATAGGTATTGGCTTTCTGAGATTGCAGCTGCTGTCTTTGATTTATTCAGCTGCACTTCTTCAATATGTTTTTCCTATCCTATTTGTAGGCAAGTTATTACTTGGCCAGTTGTCTGACCTCAGATGCTTTTTTGTTTACAGGTGACAACAGATGCTTTCTGTTTTCTGTTTTCCCCTCTCTTGCTGTATACACATACACAGGGTATAATGACCACTACATGTATTTGAACCATGGCCAACAAACAATGCCAAATGGACTTGTAAGTATTAAGAAATAACAATTTGGAAATTGGATTCGTGGCTGGTGTTCGGAAGTGTTTTGTGTGTTTTTTGTTTTTTGTTTTTTTTTTCTTCTGTTACTGTGAGCAGATTTATTTCACTTGTTATTCTCTGAGGAAGCTTTCATCCATTCTCTGTGCTATTTGTGCCACACTTCTAGTAGGAGGATTTTTTTCTTTTTTTTGTGTTCAAGCATCAGTGTAAAGTGTGAACTATGGAGAACTGCTTACAGTACTGATAGAGTCTATACTTTTCTTTACAGTTGCTATGTATATTGAAGTACTGAATCAACTAAGGTGATGGAATTTATTTGTGTCTGACCCAAGTAGGTGGTCAAGATTTGTGTCTGACCCAAGATGCAGGTTTGATTTATGGAGGCTCTGGGAAGAAATCTTTTTGCCAAGTTTGGTTATCACAGAATCCCTTCTAGCAGTCCTCACCGTTGTCTGGAAGAATTGACTGCATGTATCCACATCACTGAAGCAGCAGAAGCTAGCTGATCTATGTAATTGAGGATCTTTCCACTGGCTGTTCTCACTGCCACACTAACTGGTTTTTAAATAATGGGAGGCTGAGAAAGCCCAACAGAATTAGAGTACAAGATTTGCATGTAGGCTGCTGCTGCTGTGTAATTACAGTGGCAGAAGATCCTTTTACTCAAGTCCGTGAATGAGCTCTTTGGATGCAGAGGAGTTTCTACAGAGCTACAACCATTGCCTGTTTTGAAAAGCACTTCACAGTTTTGTGGCATTATATGCCCATAACTTTGGGAATTGCAGCAGTCTGGCATAAATTTGCTCTAAAGAAAGCAAACAACATCAAATTACATTATTTGTTTCTGTAGATACTTTTCTAAATGAAAAAGAACAAAACCAAGCACTTTCACTGTGTTTGAAATGGAACTGTTAGTCAATAAACAAAAGCCAATGAGATAAATTTCTGGCACAAGACGTAGCTGAAGTGCTTGCAGATATTGGTATTCTGTAAAGTGTAGAGGGAGGGCAGTATCACTCAGGTAAATTCTTGTTTGTCTTCAGGAATACTGGATTTTGGTACAGAAGCCCAGGTTCACTTGGAATACTCTTTTTTGCCTACTCATAGAAGTGTGGCATAAATACTGAAAGTAGCAATTTATACTCTAGGTTTCATAACTTGCCCGGTCTGTTTTACATGTGTAGCAAGTGCTTAGTTTGCTGCTTTGGTTCACAGGGTATGGGTGGACAACATGGGTACTTTGGACTCTGGATAGACAGTGACTATGGGAAGGGACACAGTAAAGCAAAACCTCGATGTACCACCTACAACAGTCCCCAGCTGTCAGCAAAAGAGGATTTTACACTGGATGCTGTGGAAGTCTGGGCAGTGGGAGACCTCCCTGAAAGTGCAGGGGTAGGTGAACAAAATTGAAACCTGTGAAATTGTGTCCTGATTGGAACAGGAGATGCAAATGCAAAACTTGGCAGTTGCAGTTTTCTGATTAAACACTGTCTCTCCATTGTAATGAGTAATGTTTTCTTTAACTGGCCCTATGATGCCATATATTTTGTAGCACGTAAATGGCAAAACAGTAGTGGAATTATTGAAGGTGCCAACAAGAAATAACGTCAGGAGCCATGAAATGGTAGAGTTGGAAGAGCTGTACTTTATTCTGAATTTCCAAAGGCCTTTCTGATATTGAGGAATGGTTTCCAGGAGGCATCTCCTTGGAGAGGGGTTCATTAAAACCCAGTGTTCGTGAAACAGAAAGCAAGCCCTAGAAGCTCACAAGTAAAGCCTAATCTATAGTTCAGGAAGAGAACGCAAAAGATTTCTTTATCAATAACTTTAAATTTAGTATTGTTTTACAATAAATTTATGTGAATAGATTTATGCTAGTCTTTCTGCACCTGATTTATTTCTGGGAATGAGTAGGAGCCCTCTTTCCAGTCTCTTCTGTCCCTGTAATTTAGTATCTTATTAAACTGTCTGAACAATTTGGTGATGTTTTCCTTAAATTTCATTTCTTTCATACTAAATTAATGTGCCCTGTCTGTTCACTGGACACATAAATAGAAACAGAACAAATTAATTACAAAAAAATGTTGAATTTTACTTGTGAACACTTTTTTTTAAAGAGATTCATCTGTATTTCAAACTGAGGTCAGGTTAACCAGGATGTTCTGGCTGGCTTGTGACCTGAAAAACTTGAAGGAGTGTACTGTCATCTTGGGAAAAGTTTATGACTATTTTGTGTAACTGTAGCAATAAAAATAACTTGATGTATCCCAGTGAATCTTAAATACCTTACTTGGAAAATATGTATGCTTCATTGTGACAAGCTTGCAAACCAGATTACTTGTGGACTTTTGAGTATGTCTTTCTCTTGTAGCCTCATAGTGATTCATTCATAACGACATTTTAAATTGATTATATTTTTTTGTGTTTTGAAGACAAAAGGTAAGAAGAGTATCCTGGATGCAGATCCTGAGGCTCAAGCCTTTTTAGAAATGGCTGGAAAAAGTCGTCAGAGTGAAGGTCTACGAGAACCCGTTGAAGAGGAGGAGGAGGATGATGATTAAAACAACACAGTAACATGAAAAACCTTTTTTGCTCCTGAATGTTAATGTTCCTTGGACAGGATATTTTTTTCCTCTTTTTTTTTTTTTTCCCTTACATTTACCTAATTATCTGTGATGAAGCTTAAGCCTCGTACTTATGCAATATTTAGATCCAATACAATATAGTGACTGAAGGGTTTCGTTTGGGAGAACAGAACAATTAACTAGGTACTTAATCATTAGACATCTCCAAGTTCTAGCTCAATATGGATTTGCTAGCATTGCTGATAGATCCTGTCTGCATACAGAATTAAAATCAAAAGTAGTTACTGACAGTACTGCTTAGTGTCTTGGAGAGTTGATATGTATTTATATTAAGACTGTTCAAGACATTAAGGCTCTTACGCCTCAACTGTACCTCTCAATTTGCATGCAGTGAAATTAGTCAGTGAAGCTTGCAAATTGTAATGATGTCTTACATTGGTAAATAGGGTCTACATGATTTCATATGAAGGATGCTATTAATTTGCATTGCTCCAGTTAAAGCATTAAATTCCATGTTTTCTAAGTCAGATTTTCAGCAAGTGACTCTATATGGGCTGTAAGATGTACAGAATGCAAAGTATATAGTATCCAGTTTTATAATACTGCACCTCACTGCATTTTACTTAAGATCTTTCTGTGTTAATTTGCCTATTGCTTTTTAAACTTAGTAGAACAGAGTCATTGGGATTCATTCAGCCATGTTTATCCTAAGAACAGGCCATACCTCCAGCAGAAATGCTCTAGGAAAAATGCCTTCTTTAGTAGCCTCACTGGAGGCTGGAGTAAAAGATCAGGCTGTAAGAAGGATTAAGAAGCACCCACAGTTAATTGGGAATAGTATCTGCAGATACCTTGTGTAAAACAAAAACACAAACAAACAATAATCAGGGTTATATCTGTAACATGTTTAAAGAAGACTGCTGTACACTTTATTTCCACATAATTAATCATTACTGTATTATGGAAAAAAATGCCTGCAATGTGAAATGGAACAAGTGGGTTGGGGTTTTTGCTCTTTGGCTGTTCATCAGTCAATGCCAGTTTTGTCAGGTGTCTCATACTCAGGGCTTTTTCTACTTGAATCCATTCACATTTATCAGTAACTATTAGTTTGACCTTGCTAATTTTATGTGTAATTAACTTGTTAAAAATAACCCTAATTTCTACCAGGGACTGTTATTTCTAACTCGGCAAATTACATTTAGTTATTAGCATGTATGTTTGTCAGTCTTTCTCCTCCTAAGTAAAAGGACTGTATCAAACCCCCTTTTGTCCTAGCATGAGTTTGTCTTCTGTGCAGCTTACAGCACATTTTTTGCTCTAAGAGTCTATAAAATTACTGTAATGCCTGATCATGTGACCTTCCTTCAAATTATTTCCCTTTGCATCTTCTTGTATGGGGTTGTCTTTTTTTTTTTTCTTCACCTGTTGTTTTTCACAGGGATCCAGATTTGAATATTCTGAATAATCTGCACTTGTGCCTTAATGTAGATCCCATTTTTTAAAATTTCATTAAACAATATGAATTTAGCCTTGAAAGAGAGCATGAAGAAATCACTGCAGCCAGACATCTTAGAACCCAGCTGTGCATGTTGTATGCTACCTGAACTAATGATTGGGCATATATGCTACCTGTTCCAGTACAGAGTATGCTGTGAAAGGCCTGAGCTAATGTCCTTTTATCTTGTATTTGCTTAAATAAACCAGATAGTCTCCCAAGTTTGTAACACACAGAAAAAAATGTAAACATTAAAACAATTACACTGATACTGTTGTGTAGTTTTCTTCTCTGTATATTTTAATGAGAATTTTAAATAGTACAAAGTAGGGAGTGCTATATAGGTGGCAAGTAAGTACATGGTGCTTTCTGTAAGTGTGGTGATGCTGGCTTTTGTTTTAACATTCTCAAACACCCACCATATGTCTAAGGTATTCTTCACTTAGTGCCTAAGCATACTAAATGCTTGAAGTGGATAGCATACACAAATGAGATGTTTTTATGTGTAACTGCAGAAATTCAACTAACTAGACTTACTTTTCCTTCTGTTACAAGGCAGAGGCTTTTCTTTGAGGACTGAAATAATTTGTGAGGATTTAAAAAAAAAAGTGAGCAGACACTGTCTAGGGAGGGTGAATTGCACAAAGCTACTCTTCACCAAAAATTTCAGTGGCCAGGTTTTCTTTGACTTCAAGTATCAGTATACCTGGTTCTTTCTAGGCTATGAATCCAAAATGTAATACTGTTTAAACATCATCTTGTGAAAACTGGCATAGCAATTTGGCCTCAGAAACTTGTCAAAAATCACAATTTTAATCTGAGACTCTTCATGTTCACGTTGAAGTGAAGGTGTTAACCTGGGACAAGAAGAAAACTGACACTACATCACTTCTAGCAAATGTATCAGTGAAGCATTATTTACTAGGACACTGCTGATTCAACCAGCAGATGGGATTATTCAAAATTGTTCTTTAAATGTAAAATACTGACTTGGAAGAGACTCAAAACCTTTTTTTTCCTGAACCTAATGATTAAGCGATCTGTGCTTTGAGTTCATGCATCTAAAAATGTCCGGAAAGTGTTTGTCAGCAGTGGGCTTAGCTATGATCTAAACATCTCTCAATCACTTTTATGCAGCTGTTGATCCAACTGCAAAGCTTACCACCCCTGCTGAGTGAGTGTTAAGCTCACAATGTACGTGAGTCATCTTTATTCTCATGTGCTTGTGAAAGTGAGTCCCTTCCCCATTAAATCCAACCACTACTGTGCATCAGATCAAAACAGCCTTCTGCTTTGCTCCTATTAGTCACATAGGTACAAAAAAAAAAAAAATTACAGCAGCAGTGTTCAGCAACAGCTGACAGCCGAGGGTTGGCAGTTTAGTTCCCTACTCTTTGTTTGCCATCTCCCCACAAGTTCCTTGAGAGTCTTGCTGAATCAAGGCTAGATATCTGATAATCCAGAAATGTTATAGATTGACTACAGGAAAAGAAGTGCTTCTGAAGGCAGGTCTTTTCCATTCTTCTAATTTAACGTAAAAGGACAGGTCTAAATCAAAAGTCTCATTTGGATACTTGTCAGTAACATTTTAAAAAGTAGATTTTATTATACAAAAATCATTTTGATTTAAATAAATACAATTTCAGTTTATGCACAATAGACTTTTCTGTACAGGTGTGAAACTCTTGTTTTTTCTGGACTGTCACAGCATTCTTGACATATAGATAAATGTTATAAAAATATACCTGATCTTGGTTTAAAACAGGAGCTGCTCCAGAGGTTTCTGTAGACAGTTCAAACAGCTTAGGTAGAGCGCGTAGAAGGAACAGACTCTGGCGTAAGAAGGACTGTCGGTACAGATTCACTTGAGTATCTTCAGAAAGGACATGTGGTGTCAGAAAATGGTGCATTTGAATTATCCAGCTTCACAGCTCCATTCCAAGTGTATCTTTAGAGGAAGTTTGCATCAGTTATGGCATCCCTTTGTATGCTTTGGTCGGCAGCAGCGTTTTTCACAGAGTTTGATGAACTCAGACACAATGAAAACCGAGGAAGCCAGTCCGGTGAGAAACATCAGGTCTGCCAAGAGGAAACAGAGCAGAGATGAGCACAGCAGACAGCTGGATGTTGTGCTGGGCAGCAGTCCCCAGTTAAGGACCTTCCTGCAGTAGCTGTTTGTGCTGGTGTAATTCCATAGATTATGTCCGCAGCTAGCGACAGCATAGCTAAGGCATTAGAGAAGTGACTGCGGTAGGCAAGGAATAGCCATAGTTGGCATAGTCCACTTGAGAGTTAGAAGTCTCTACATTAATCATTTGGGATCACTGAACCCTGCTTCTAACACCATGCGTAATGTAAATGTGATACAATGTAATACAGTGGAGTTTGCTTAGACTGATTCAAATGGTAAAATATGCATTGCATTTCAGCTGGGAAACATTCACCCTGCCTTTTCAAAAATGGAGTGACTGCGTAATGATCCTAGATAGATTTATGTAGAGAAGTATCATCACACAGAGCTTGTGGAAAATCTTGGCATGTCTCCATTTACATGCATTTATGTGCAGTAAATCAAGATTCAAAACCTAGGCTGGGGTAATGTCATTAAATACTACTACTATTTGTGTATAGCTATGTGTAGGTATATAGGTATAGGAACTGTTGATTGATTTCTCCTACCAGCAATCTGTTGGGAGCTATCATGTAACAATTTGGCAATCGCATCTGCTTTTTCAAGTAGCTTTAATGAAAAAAAACCACATTATTTTGCAACTTACCTAGCACTCCTAAATTCTCTGTCTGGAAGACCTTTTGTAATGGAGGCATGTATATAACAGCCAGCTGTCCCAAAAATGACCCAAGCACAGAATACAAGAACATGCGGTTTCGAAAAAAGCCTATTTCAAATATCAGCTTTGTCTAGAGAAGGGGAAAAAAACAGGAGAAATGTAACATTTCCCAATTCCGTGTTGGTACTTGAATGTCACACTGTTTCTTTGCATGTAAGCTCCATTACTTTTTGAAGTTATATGAATGTTAATTTAGGGAGACCTATGGAGTTGAAAATGTAGTTGCAGTTGAACTACGATGGATAACTTTATAAATAAAGTTGATAAAAATCATGCTGCTTTAAGCGACATTAAAAAAACCTCTTCCTATGCAAAATACCAGTATTCTAATGGTTGTGATAGTGTTTTGAGACAAATTATTGCTGATAGAGCAGTCTCACCTGAGAGCGGCATGTCAGGGCATTGAAGAGGTCAAAAAACACAAAACAGGTAAAAGTCATTGTTGTGGTTCGAGGAGTTATGCCACTTTTTGGATTCTGAAAGCACATGTAAAAATTCAGGGGTTAGTTAAGCCTTACAAAAATATGTCAATTCAATAGATCAATTAAATATACCCTTTAACGATCCCAGTCAAACCACAGGGTAGTAAAACAAAGGAATAAATCTAGTTCTAGCTATTTTAGGTAGCATTAATTTCTCTCTGCTAATTGTTGAGTTTATGATCTTATCAATCATGTTTTAAATTCTTAAACAGATGTGGAATTTGAGTAAAGAATATTCTAAATTAAATTACTTAAACTGTTATAGTAACAGTCACTATTTACAAATAGCAATCCATAGTACTTATGTACTTGGCATTTTCTATTTACATGGAAAGCTAGAGGTGAAAAGTACCTTAAAGCATCAATATCATATAAAGTAATAGTTTTCCCATTCTAGATAGGAAGGTTCAAATTAGAGGCAACACAGAAAGGCAGGAGCAGAGCTAGGAGCTGACCCCGGTTGCTTAACCCTCTACCCGTACTGATCCTTCCCCACTGGATGTATTTCAGAAAGTCCTTCACACGTACTTCAGAAATTGCCCTTCACTTTGTTCTCCACATTGATGAAAACAAGATACGGTTACAGGTTTTCCTTACCTCCTTCCAGAAGACAAAGAGAGTTCCGCTGATGATAATTATAGCCGACATGAAGATTTTCAGGATCAATGATTTGCTGAGTATAGTATCCGTGATACATCGGGGTGGCTGTTTGATAGTATCCCTGTCAACAGGTTCAACTCCCAGGCTGCCTCAAAGAGAAGCGAAGAGAAGAGTTTAGTTAATGTGGATCGTCCCAAAACGGTACTGCCGATAATACAGCGTGGATCTGGAGGATGAACTTCTTTGAAGCACAGCATGGGAATTATCAGTATTCTGGCAGCGTTACCACAAGGCCCCAGGTTTGTCTGAGACACCTATGACAAAGGTCTTTTTTGCATAATGAGCTGCTAAAACGATATCTTAGGCTGCCACAGTGCATCATATCAGTATCGATCCCAGAGGGACAGCTAGCTGTGAGATTGTGGCCAACACCTTTTCCACATTGTGGAAATAGTAATTGTAATTAGCAGTAGTTGTAATTAGCGGGTGGATGAGGTTCCTAGGTCTTGTGATTTTGAGGCATATACCCCCATATGTACGCAATATTTCCTCACCAGTCAAATCTGCGGGGCTACTAGCAGGTGATGCGCTCGTCGCACTCACAATAGACCATTCGCAGTAAAAAAGTGGAATAGTTAAGTGATTCCACCACAAAACAGGATTGTATAAAACCTCAAGTAAATCTGAAGTAAGTGCTTTTGGAGGGATCAAAAGGGAACAAAACTACAACTTGTCTTATCTAACCACCAAATGATTGGTGCATTGATAAGAAATCATGACAGCTTGTGTTCCTGAGCCAAATCCAGATGTATTGAAACCAAGAATATTTTGCTCATTTGACTCTTCCATACCTCTGGGCTGGCGGCCCATCCATGATGATGTTGATCCATAAGATCTGCATTGCATTGAGTGGATTTGGTAGGTTGAGCACTGTTGACAGAGTAATTAGGCTCAAAGCTGAAATGCTCCTGCAAAGCACAGAAGAACATTATTCTGCATGGCCTCGCCTAAAAGGTGGCTTCACTGGAATCGAAGCAAACAGGAACTTACGTGCTCAGCTGGAACCGGACAAAATTTTTTATGTTGTAAAATATTCCTTTTCCCTCTTCTATTGCATTCCTGGAAGGGACAAGAGAGTTTATCAGATAACTAGTACTCACACTATTTTACACCGAGAGCTCCCTGTGACACTCAAAATACAAGTTGTCTTCTCTAGCACTTCTTTTGGATGAAATTCAGACCCCGGCTTGGGACAAGGACGTCAGTGCAGCATCTCACTTGAAATGACTTTATCAGGACCAGTAGATCTGAAAGCCCTGGTTCATATGGCCAAGACTTGGTTCATAAAGCAGGCATGTGACCTATTTATATCCTCACTCTACTCTGCCTACTGTCTCTGTTGTAATGAACCAACAGAGCATTGCAAATTATGTCTTTCCTCTGAGCTTCCTGGATGAGGCAGAGAGCACAAGTTACAACCTACCCAGACTTCTAGGCGCTTTCAAATCCCTGGTTAGCTACAGTGATGAGAAACCAGCACTTTCAGATGAAAGGTAGCTTTGTCACCACCACTTGTAACAAAAGTCATTGCCGTGTATGCAACTGAAAATGAGCCAGACCCACACTAGGTATCTCCACTTACAGCCTGTTGACTTACACGTCCTGCCTCTTGTGTCATCTCCAGGAGCAGTCACACAAGAGACTTGTTGCAATGGATAGGCAGAAAGTATCTGAAGTAAGAAAGTGTCTGATAGTAAGAAAGTCTCTAAAACCTACATTACTGTTGAGAAGTTGTCATCCACGAGAATCATGTTGGCAGCCTCTTTGCTGACGTCTGTACCAGCTTGTCCCATCGCGATCCCGATATCGGCAGATTTAAGGGCCACGGCATCATTAACACCATCTCCTGTCATTGACACAACAGCACCAGCCCTCTGCAAAGCCTGTGAGAGTGGAGAGATGAGAGGCTCTGAAACCAGAAGATAAGTAAGTCCTGTTGGCCATCACAAGATTTGCACGTAATATTGAAAGAGCAGAAGTGCTATGTGACTTTGCAGGTAAAACAGACTCTGCAGCCCACTGAGGGCAGAACTCAGACCAAGAATTAAGAGACTGGATTTTTGGGAGTACAGAGAATCCCACAAGTCCAGCAGGAGTTAAAAGAGGGGAGTAAAGTCTTCAGAAAGAATTCTCCTGATATGCTTGCTAACATCTCACTAGTGTTTTTCAGATGACTCAGGCCAGATCTGCAAGAGGAATGCTGAGACCTTCAGTGTAAGTAGTGCCAATGCTCTAGCTTGGGTTTTATGATCCTTTAGTTTGAGCTGATCCTGTCTTGGAAGATCAGGTGATCTAGAGAACTGAGCCCGCCCAACCCCCCCAACATCTTGTTTTTGTAAGGCGTACAATGGATTTGAGAGGCTCTTTGTACCTTTATGATTTTTAGTTTGTGCTTTGGACTTGTTCTGAAGAAAATGGAAACCTGAAAAACAAAACAATGCAATCTTGTATTACATGGATTCTACTGAAAGTAGGCCTTGTTTTTGTAATCAAAACCATTACATTTTTGACAGTGGATGATAGCTCTGCCTCTGCCAATTGGTCCAGCTCTTCCCCAGACATGGCCTTCAGCTTCCCATTGCAGAGACCAATATTCTGTCCTGCAAAGAAAAGCCCAAAATGAGATCTGCCCACCAGCTCTGGAAAAAGCCAACTATTTCCAGACTCAACAAATAGAGGCAGCAATTAAGGAATTTACTGGGAAACACATCTGAACCTGGGGCATCTGACAGGGCACACAGCTCTCTGGCTCCCAGCTGGGCCAGTCACCCTGTCCTTTACTCAACTGGAGTCATGGAAGCAATAAAATACCCAGAAGTGGCCCATAGTTCATAGCTGCTCTATTACTGCATTTAATATGATTTGTTTCAATGGAAAAAGCAAGAACTCAGTGGCATTGGAAACCTCTATTGCACACACAAAAAGAATGATAAAGTTGATTATTAAGCGACAGAACATTTGACTGATCTGACAGACATAATATAGACCCTCAGGAAAGAAGCCAAATTTGCTACCTATAGCCACAGCAGTTTCCAGGGCATCTCCAGTTATCATCTTTACTGATACACCAGAATCAGAAAGGACTTGAACAGCTTCTCTCACTCCAGCCCTCGGGGGATCAATTATTCCAACCAGGCCTAAAAATGTTAGTTTGCCAAGTTCTGGACCTGAAGCCAAAGCGAGTACTAGAAACAGAGGGGGAAAAATGAAGACAAGACAAGACTACATTTATTAATAATGTGTTTCCAGACATTAAAATGAACATTTAGAGGAGATACTAAATTACCAGTTTTCCAGCAGAAAAAGTAATTTAAACCATATCTTTATTCATTATAGTGAGATCTTGTATAGACACAAAAATTTGGCCCACTCAAATAATATCAGTTTATCTGAATCGGAGCATTTCTGTTTCACATATTTCTCTCTTAGGTTTTATTTCTTTCTAATTTAAAGCTGTCTACTAAGTCTTCCCTAAATGCAGATGGATTAAATTGGGACAGTGTAATGTTATACCAGACACTATTAAACTACTATGTTAAAACAGCAGCGCTCCTGTAAAAAATTAAACTGCTTTTCTAAATCTAAAAACATGAAATGTAAATTCAGTTAAACCACTGAAACTTCCATCGTATAAACATCAAGGCTCTGAACATTTTGTTTCTGTTCTTGGTGCCTAACCATATCATTCAATCGTTCTTAAATCACCCAAGGATATTTTGCCAGGGGTTCATGTCAGTGTTGCTTTGATGATTGAAATCGCAAGCTCGCAGCACCTGCCTGAGCTAATCGCTTTTCTTCAGAGAGGTAATTTGCCATTCACAACGGCAGATGATTCAGATATTGTAAAGCAAGCTCCTTACATGAGTTACTAACCACAAGACACAGGGCTGGAGAATATGTACATTAACTACACCACCTTCCCGACCCAGCTGCCAAGACTCGTTCTCATCTCCTTACGACCTGGGAACATGCGCAGGAGATGGTGTCTTTGTTATTGTGTGAAAGTCTAAGACATTTCTGAAAGGATGTTTCTAGTGATGAAGGGAATGGCACGTGTATAAAAACTTCTGTGGGCTGTGCACTGACACGCAGTCAAGATCAAAAGGAGATCATTAGATTTGGTCCTAATAAAGAATTGAACCAAACTTCAAATAAAAATCTCGGTGCCCAAATCCATGTTTGGAACCCCTTTCAAAGTTGCTTTTTTCTGCTATTGAAACAGCTTCTCCAAAAGCAAAACTTGGCAGAGCAGCACTTAGATCGAGTTCAGCACAAAGCTTTTCCATGCAGCGTTCAGACCGTATCCCAGGCAATCACAACGCTCCATGGAAGAAAAACATTCACCATTTCCAGTGCTTATTTTCAGCTCCTTTCACTCTCGCTAATTTAAACCCAACAAGAAAAGATTAATGGAAAGCAAGCGGCCAGCAGACCTAAGACATGGCCCTTGGCAAACTCTGACAAGTATTATGAAGAGATCGTGCAAGTGATGCTAAGGACCGAGCCTGTTCATCCTAACCAAAACAGAGCAGGAAAGCATTAGGGCATGATAACCTGTAAGTGTAAGGGACATAGACGGTAATGACTGACCCCGTAGACCTGAGGAGCCCATTCGTTTTTCTTCCTGCTGGTAGAAGGCTTTCTGCTGGGGTGTGAGGGATAACGAGATGCCACTGCTGTTATACAGAGTGCAATGTTGAATAACTTCTTCAAATGCTCCTTTCATAAAGTAAATATCTTCCTGATCCTTTAAAGTAAGGAGATAATATACTTTATCAAGAAAAAAAAAAAGCAAAAAAGAAAAAAGAAGAGAACGCACTTTAAAAATACTGGTAATGCGTAAGGCTTTACATCCTAGGTAAAAAAAGATCTTTTGTTTGCTCTTTTACCTGTTTTGTAAAATGCCCAGGTGCATGTATTTTGCATGTGATATATCTGCTCTAGATGTTTTTCATGTTCAGCCATCACAGACAGAATGGTAGTGAAAGGTTGGTAAGTTTTTAAACCAAAGTACAGTATCAGCCAAAATGAGCTCCTTAACCCACTAAGGGAAAAACGGCCAACATATTCTGCCAGACATCATATCTTTATTTCCCTGTCAGTTATCTCTGAAAAGCTTTTGTTTTCCTGCTCAAACAACTATATGAAAAGTATTGTCTTCTCCCATTCAAACACAACTTTACAAGCTAAAATTACACCCAAGTTGGGAATTTTGAGGTTTGTTCAGTTTTCTCCTGACATAGTTAACTTCTGAAAACATTTGCTAAAGAGATACCATTTCATGCCCATTGTTGAGGTGTACAATTAGAAACACGAAACCAGCCAACACCACTGTTTGCTTTACCTGATTTTTCAGTGTGCATTTCACAGCCATCCACTTTTGTTCAGAGCTAAATGGAATTTCCTTCTTTCTTACATAAATATCTTTTATGTCAGCTAATTCCATCTAAAGTAAGGTAAAACAAAAAGAGCACTGTAATGCTGAACAATGCCAAAGCTTGTGCATATTTTCCATATTACAGGCATTGACCATTGACCGTGTACTTCCAGACACTCATATACCACAGAGCTCAAGAGAATGCATGGGGAGAGTAAAACTCATATTTCAAACCCATCTTTTCCTTTTGGTGCCTGATATAGGATAAATTAAACTGGAGTTTGAAGCTTGATCCCTGTTGACTTTTGCAAGAACTAGGGAGCTGCACTGCTGTCTCAGTGGGGCTTTAGGTCAGAGGAGGCTCAAGTCCTTTCCCTACATCCATGGCAAAGCAATGGGCAGAACAGATTTCTTCCAGCCCAGGCTCAGGCTCCCCCACTATGGTTATTTCCCAGCCACCCTACTTGGAAGAAAAAGGAAAATTTCAAATAACCGAATGGTCAAGCGTGGATGTGGCTGCAAATTATTTCCTGATGAATTAAACTCAAAAGACCCTTCAGCTATGAAGTATGACGATCCAAATCAATACACACCTGCTTTAGCAGTACATGTGGGTGCTCTAGGTGAAGTGGTAGCTGTCAGAAGTAGCTTCCAATCTCTCTCCCCCAGCTCCCACTAAGCTAAAAAATTAAAAAAAACCCAGCAGAGACAATCTCTCTCATATTCTGCTATTGCTTGGCTACTGAATGGCAGAGCAGAAGGAATATTTTAATTTAGCATTTAAGGAAATAAAATGTCTGTTTTACAAATGACAAATCATGGTTTCCCTATTAGAGTTACAAGTTTGAAAAATAGGAGGTAGAAACAGATGTTTGCAGGTGCATCATTTCATCAGGCACCTTCTGTGCTTTACAGCCCACCTGAGGTCTGTGGACCACAAGCTGTGTAACACTGATTAGATGATAACTCGAGGCATTTCACAGCCCTCTGCCTGTGAGCATGAATGCAATATTCATTAAAAAAATCTTGTTTTACATAATCACAACTAGAAAAAAAAAGTAAAAGCTAGCAGATGACCCGAATCAAGGATGAGCCTCTGCCATGCTTTCTAGTATGACCTGTTCTTGCTCATTTTTCACTCTGTCTTCCTCCTGAACTCTTAATTGGCATGTGCAGAAACTATAAAAAAGGCAGTCCATCCTGAGCCCGAAAGAAATCCGTTATAGAATGTAATTGCAGAGATTGACCAAGCAAAACAATTCTTGCTGTTAGCACAGAAGCTCAAAGAAAGTGTTTGTCCGTGACAAGAGGTCTACATGGGAGAGGTGTCCATCTATGACCTTGGGGAGTAGAGACAAGGAAAGACTAAAACCAGTCTGAGGACTGCAAAGAAGTCTGATCACTCCCATCAGACCTAACAATTCCAGCTTTTTTTTTTTTTTTTTTTTTTTTTTTAATTTCTGGAAGATTTTAAATCTTAACAATCTTACCTTCATTGCAAGGGCAATGAGAGCTCCTTCTGTGGGCTGTCCGATCACACTATTTTTTCTGATAATAGCATTATTGACTACACAGCCAGCCTAGAGAAAGGGACATATTTACATGTTTTTTTTTTTTTTCATAACTAAATTCATAGCTTTTTAATCTCTTTAAATGAAATAATGAAAGATTGGAGAATGAAGGCAGCCACATCCCAAAAGATGCGCTGTTGCCCATAGCAGCATCTCTGGGGTTCAGCTCTTCTGCTTTCTAAACCTGCTTAGTCCATAGGAGACACCAATATTTTGGTAAAATATTACATGTTGGATAAATTGATGTCAAGCAAAACATGAAATATTTCTAACGAGCTTGATAAATCATGAAAATGAGAACTTAGTCTCTCCTACTAAGTCTTCCAATGTGCAGTATGGATAAAATAAGACCTAATCTCCATTTGAGATTCCAGCTCAGATCATTTCACTACCCAAATACTCTGCTTTAGCCTACAACTGAATGTGCAAGACTTTATTTAATGCTAACACGAAACCCAGAGACCATCACAATACATTTATAAATTGCCTATGTAGCTAGCTAAAGTCTAGAATCTGTCCACATTAAACGCCTGAATGTGGTAAAATTAATCAGTCTCTCCTCTGCCAGAATTGTATTTTTATCCAAAATGTCATTCACACTTTAAGCTGACGACTCTAGTTTCTCCCTATGTGTCTTACGCTACCTCTACTACCTTTCACCCATAAGCTTCAGGTATTATATCACAAGTACTCAGAGCCTTTCCATGAGAATACTCTAGCAAGACAGTTCATTTTAGAGTGAAAAAAGTAGCTTTTTTTTCACACTCATTACCCAAAGGGATCTGCACAAATGAAAATCAAATATAAATAGGACAAGCTGGTTGATAATTTATACTTACCTCTACTAGTTTTCCAACTGAGACGTTGGAAAAATGTTTAAGAATCTCCTTTGATGGCAGAAGATAAACGTTTCCTTCTCCACTGTAGCCCACCCCACTGACCTGAGGAAGAGAGAGACAGAAAAATCAAATTTCCCAGTGCCAGGCAGGACTATACTATATCTGTATACAAGAGGGTGCACTTGAGCAAAGTTCCGATTTTGAAGGTGTGCTGGGATTATTCTTTCTAGCTCAAATCAATGCTTATAGGAAAGGCTGCAGATAACGAAAGTATAATATAACAATAGCTGTACAGGAACAAAAAGAATCAGCTTGTCTTACATGGAACTTGCTTGCCATGAGTTCAGAAGTCTCTTGCAGCTCAGTCGAGAGATCCAGCCCTTTGGTAGCAGTGGGTTCACTGGTTTTACCTTACTGATGACTGGTGTGTCTCCACCGCCTTACATTTTGCATGCCTGGATTTTTCACCCACTTTGCAGGTAAAAGAACCAAGCGGAAGGATCAGGTCACCCATGTAATAAATATTCCCACAGAAGATGGGTCCACGAGGGTCAGTGGCAGGTTTCGGTATTTACAATAGTTGCAGAGAACAGCAGATGTGGTCAAAGAACGTTTTTGTTTATGGCATCTGAGCAGCTTTTGTACGCTCAGCCCCACCTCTATCTCTCTCCAGGACTGCAAAAGTCTCTTCTCTTTAATGGAACCAGCGATGTGCAAGGAACTGCTTGGTTTGGGACTGACTCACCATCCCTCATTTGGGCCTAATTGAGCTAAAAGCAAATTGGCCCCGCTGAGCTTGAAGAGGGCAGTCTGTATTACTTCCTTAGCCATACCTCTGCCTGGAACCCATCCGAGGTCACGAGCCGAGTCACCGTCATCTCGTTGGCTGTCAGAGTCCCTGTCTTATCTGAGCAGATGACATTGCAGCAACCTGATGCAGGAAAGTTTTTAATCAGACCTAATAAATAATGCAACTGAACACCAAGGTTCAGGGCCCCAGAAGAGGGAGAACAGGTTTCCCCAACGTTACTCAAACTGCACCGGTGAGAAAAGGGAGAAAAGACCAAGAAATGGATGAGTTTCATAATAGGGTGTTGTCAGGGAAGGATCTGAGTGCACATCAGGGTATTGTGCACATAATTTGGATGTGAGATATGGTAGGAGACATCTGAAGAGGGCCACATTGTCTTGAGCATCGTATGGTGGGCAGTCAGAGAAGTCACTGATCTCCAGGGAATTGAGTAACATTTCTGAGCTGCAGTATCACACAACAGAACAGCTGTTATATTCTGAAAAGACCTATCAAATTCCCTCTCTGCCACATGCTTCCTCAGATGGGCCCTTTAACCCTTGCTTCTCTAAATCAGGAATAACAGACCTTCCCTGACCAACCACAGGATTGCGAGGGTACATGTGTTAAAGACTGTTACAAAAAATAATACTTAAAAATCCACAGCTAAGAGCAGGAGCTGCCCCACTTGTGCTCTGCTCTGTGACAATCCTGCTTCAGTAAAGCACATTTCCTCCAGGGCTCATTTACACCACAATACAGCAAAGGAGTGGATTAGCAGAGTCACCACATTCAGGCTAGTTTCCACTCCCAAGAAGGGGAAAAATTACTTTACTGCAAAAAAAACCCCCAACAAAAACAAAACAAAAATCAGGCTCCAGCACCCTTCTAAGTCTGAATATATTCCCTGGCTCTGGAGATGATCATGCTGCTTAGGAACAGACCCCATGAGCATGACGACCACCAGGTAAAAATCTGGAGAAAATAAAGCAGAATGGGCTGCAATTAAATTAATTACAATTTAGAAGGATTAGCACAGAGCAAAGCAACCACCTTCAATATGTCATTTTTAGTTATTGACAATTAAAGAATCGGGTAAAGAAGAAGGATTATTTTTCAGAAGTTTAACAGATACGGCACAATTAACGTGTGGGAGAGTACAGGTTTTGCAGTCCTTAGACTGTGCTGCAGAGTACCTGGACATCTGGCAGTTACACCTATTTGGGCGCAGCCCTACCAGCACAAAATTCTTCACGAGATAAGGCCATTTCAGATGTCCTGGGTCAGGGCAAATACAATAAAATAAGGGTGATAAGATTCCTTAACTGCAGAACAAACAAGGGCAGTTCAAACAATGGCAGCATTTCCAAGGATGACAGATTTTAGCTGAAGGATCCGGCTGTGCGGCAGATATCTGACTGCACGGCCAGGCTTGGCATTTAGTGTACTTTTTAATGAGTGCTCCTAACTACACCACACGTCTTCTCCTTCATATAACTGCCATACTGACCAAGGTCAGAGCAGCAAAGCCTGGAATACAGTGACCTGGGAGTAAGGGCCAATTTGAAGAGAAGGGGGGGTGGAAGAATAATTTCATCACGGTTCATCCTGCCCCACAGTTGTGAGGATGGGCTGGACACCTTCTCGAGGTCCTCTCAGCCTGTTTTCCATGACTCTTTGGATATCAGGGAGATGGGCACACAGGCTGCAGAAGGATAAATGGTTTTATTTGTGCCACCAGGCTTGATCTGAGGGGCTGCAAGGTTTTTTAGCTAGACACCGAAGAAGTGGACAGGATGGATCTGCAGGATGATCCCACAGAACGGAGAGGAAGGAGGAACCAAGCCTTTCAACCCGAGCAGGGCATGCACATCTGCAGAGCAGCTCTGCTCCCCATGGGCCAATGCCCTGGGTTGGGTTGAACCATTCCTAGCACCTGCCTGTGTTAATACCACTAAAATAGGGGAAAAGGGTGAGAAACACAGGGTAGAAAAAGGTATTTAGGTCTGAGTAGGTTGCTCTAGCCCAGAATGTGTATTCCAAATTTTTTTTTTTTTTTTTAATCAAACCAAGGGTCACTTGGCCAGTCCATTGCTATTCAGGTCAGATTTTGAAGCCTAGCAGATGACCAAGCTGTGTGGCCCCTTTGCAGCCTTACCTAAGGTTTCTACTATGGGCAGCTTCTTCACAATCACCCTTTTCTTGGCCATCCGGAGAACGCCCAGCACCAGTGTAACAGTGACCACGATGGGAAGACCCTCTGGGATGGCAGCCACCGCCAGGCTGGGGACAGCAGAGACACAACAGCTTCAACACAGGGGTCAAACTACGAGTACCGACCAAAACATGCCAAAGGGACATTTCCATGGGGTGAGTTTTCCTGCTTATACATGCATATCTGAACAGGAGCATGCAGGGCTAACCACTGGGACTCCTGGCACACTGTAGATACAAAAGCAGGGTATTTATCCAACTCCTCACCCTTTTTCTGGAAGATTTTGACAGAACAATTACTTTTCTTCTTTACATTGCCAAAGAGCATTAGTTTCTGGATAAGCAGGGATTTAGGGGTTGGATTTAATTTCATTTATTTAACTTTCTGAGGATGGAAGTTTAATATTCCTTGGCATCCCGGCTCACACATGAGCTCCTGGCCACATGCAGCCCCCCATCACCTCTCACACATGGGTACGAGCTGCGGTGGGAGAGGACGAGCTCCCCAGACGTCCCCATGCTGCACACGCTGAATCGGTGCAACATCAAAACCTGCAGCACCTGACATGCTAGAAAAATCCAGACACAGGCTGTATCTGTCCCTTATTTGTTCCTTGGGTAACTCTGAACACTTCTAGGTATGTGCAAAAAGTAATCAAAGAGGACTTTTGAAACCACAGTCTGGTCTCCAAAACTCAGGCTTAACCACTTTTCTTTGCCACTACACCCCCCAGGAGCCAGGAAGGTGGGCACTAAGCCAGCTCGGCTTCTCTGTTACCTCCTCAGCTGTGGTTTCGTTTTTATTTCCATCTGAAAAAAAACCCCATCCTTTTTTTCTTTTTAAAGGATTAATTTTAGAGCCATGACAACACCAAACAACAGGTTTTATGGGTGCTACTAAAAACACATGGTTTATTATGTTTGATTAGGAGGTTGCGCATGCTTTTTATGCCACATAAAATGTGCATTCCTATCTTTAGACGTAAATCCAGTAAGAACAGCAAAGAGTAATATTTGCTGTTGCTACACTCCCACTAAATTCATAGAACAGATAGGAAAGGACATTCACAAGTTGAAATGCCAGTAAAGATTTTCAAAATACCAATTACCAAAATTAAATAAACCCTCAAACTTGGTTGTTTGGTTTTGTTTTTTTCCTCCTAATCTCTGTTGTAAAGTTCACATTAATTTCACCAGTGCAAGATCAATATGTATTTATGAAGGGTCTTAGTCAAGTTCTCTTTTGTGAAGTGTCCATTGTTTAGAACAGGGAATTCCCTGGGACATGTTTCATTAGAAATCAAAGAGAAAGGTGCTCTCCAGTCCTCACCTAACTCCAATCGTGAACATGCCGAGGAGATGCTTCCCTTGTAACCAGCCAATGAGCATTATTAAACCTGGTGGGGGGAAAACCATCTGATTAAAAAACATCAAGAAATTCATAAATCTCTAACCTGCTTTAGCTGTTGTTGGAGAACTGAGTATGCAACGAGGCCCCCAAATCTCTCCTTCAGAGGTGTCTCTGCTTGAACCCCCAAAGTCCAGATAACCCACATCAACTTTTGGATGTACTTTTGGAAAAAGTGGCCCTGGAGCACAGAGGGCTTTCACAGCTGACCACGCAAGTACGAGCATTGCGTCCGACTCACCGATTATGCCAAAGGAGAAAAGAGTGAGTTGCTTCCCCAGTCTGTCCATGTTTTTCTGGAGAGGTGTTTTGGGAGTCTGGAAACATTAAAGAATAGCTGATTTTCTTTGCTTGGTATGTGAAACGAGAAGATTATGGTCAGCCCAGAACGACTGACCCCCACAGTCCTGGGTATCATTTCTCTGGTCCCCACAGTTGCCTGATACACCCCAGAGCTTACCCACCCCAAACCCCCAACAGGGTCTGCTGGGCACAGAGCATCCCGCAGGGAGAGACTTTCTGCCTCAACGCACTCCAGACAGGCAAAAAAGTGGGAGAAGAGATGAATTATATTTGTTTTCAGCTGGGGAGGCAGACTAAGGGCTAAATCTGGAAAGGACCTTAGCGATCGAGTCCAGGACTGGATAACGTGTGTGCAAAGCCTCTGGGAAAAGGATAAAAGCCTGGAGCCCATTCTCATGGTCTGGGCTCTCCTCTCCAGACCAGGGTCAGTCTGCCTGTGACCTGGCAGAGCTGAGCAGACACTTCTCCACCGAGCCAGTTCAAGCTGATGTGGAGGAGGGACCCTGGGGAGGTGGTAGGGTTTGGGAGGTCTGAGTTCCAGGCCAAGGAGGGTACCAGAGCCAAGCTCCTGCAGCAGCACTTTTAAGCACTGCAGAGCATCACGGCATCTCGCATAGTGGCTGCTTCTGCTTTCATGTGATTTCATGCGTCAACGGATCAAGAGTTAACTGGTTTCTAGACCCTCATCTGTGTTAGTTTAGAGAGCTGATCCATGAAATTCTGGCATGTGTAGAAGTTAAAAAAAAAAAAATAATTGATATACATAGTGGAAAGTGTGTGTGCGAAAAAAAAAAAAGAAGAAACTGTGATGTTTAGGTGACTACAAGGTTAGATACAAGCTAAATATCTCAAGTCTGGATTTAGAAGCCTAAACCCTGCTTACAACCTTTTTTGGATACAGCACTTTGGTGTCCCTCAGTCACCCAGGCATTTTGTAACAGAAACCAAAATGAACCCAGTGCATTAACTCTTGGGGCCACTCCTGCTCACAGACTTTCACCCAGGACATCCACCATTTCCACAGACATAGACTTCTTTACCTCTTCAGCTTGCATCATTTTGAACACCTCTCCAAACTGTGAGTTTTCACCCGTCCCAATAACTACACCCTGAAAAAAAAGGAAAAAAGGGAGACGGAGATGAAAAAAAAAAAAAAATCTAGAGATTCTGTAACTAATGCCAAGGAAAAGATCGAAGATGACAGGACTCACTTTTCCCTTCCCATATCGCACCAGGGTCCCCATGAAAACAATATTGCTCAGTGTGGTTATGTCTCCGGCTTCCAGTAAGACACCATCAGTCTTGTTGCAAGGCTCAGCTTCTCCAGTAAAACTGGATTCGTCCACCAACAGATCTGTAACCTAATTAAAAGGCACATTTCTGGTGCTGTTAAGACAAGAAATTTCCAAAACAGGCTCTTGTACGTGTAGCTGTACTTACCTCTATCAGCCTGAGGTCTGCAGGAACCCTATCACCGACAGACAGACAGACGATATCTCCAGGCACGAGCTCTCGCGCTAGAAGATGCTGCAGTTTTCCCTCCCTTAGGCTACATGAGACAGATGGAAAAAAGAAGAAAGGAAACCAGGCTGTGAGGTTTTTATTCCTTCTGCAGGCTTGGGAATGTGACTGGCAAGGAAGTAAGATCCCTGCCCCAAAGAGCTCCCAAAGTATATAAGAACATAAAATCTTCATAACCATGAGGAGAGATGACTAAGTTCAGTTTGGGCTCAGTTTTAATTCATAAACTGGTGGGCAGATTATGGAAGACTTGCATTTCAGCAATCATAGAATCATAGAATCATTTAGGTTGGAAAGGACCTACAAGATCATCGAGTCCAAACATCATCCCTGCCCACTAGACCATGGCACAGAGTACCTCCTCTATGCGCTTTTTGAACACCTCCAGGGATGGTGACTCAACCACCTCCCTGGGCAGCCTGTTCCAATGTCTGACAAC
>JAVJGG010000088.1:39368489-39382917 GCA_035590195.1 Aviceda cuculoides | reverse complement strand
ACTTCATGACTCCATATGGTTGGGCAGGAAAAAGTAAAAAAAAAAAAAAAAATTAAATTTATAGTTTATCTATTGCTCTGCAAGATCAGGAGATATTGGAGGCTGTAAAGAGCAGCTGCTCATGGCCAGGAGCCGGGCAGCCTCCTGCCCCAAGGCACCTCGCAGCGTGCCCAGTGCTGCCAGTACCTGTGCCGCTGCCTCCGCATCCCTCGCCCCAAAAGTGTCCGTCAGTCGCTGCACCAAGCAGCCCGTGTGGGGAGGAAGAAAGCATGGGGCTTTCTGGAGAGTATGGAGCCCTTTCTTTATGTTCTGGCAAACAGCCCAAAAGATTAGTTCTCGGGATTTCCCCCACCACCGCATCTGCCTTTACTGAGGTTTTGCATATTCTTTTCCCCCATCTTAGATTACTTTGGACCAGCTAGTATAATGTAATCTGGTCAAAAGTGAGCTGGGTTATTTAGTCTAACGAGAAGCCCTTTAAAACATCAAACAGAAACCCTCTTCTTGTACATTCTTCATCCTTAACTAAAAAAAGGTATCGTAACTAAATCAAACCATTCCCACAAAAGCCCTTTGCTTTTTTGGGGGCACACGGCAGGCAAAGGACCCCTGTTTCAGGGGTGCGGGACACCTGCAGAAGCCAACCCAGAGCAAACCGCAGCCCTGCAAGCCAGGGGCTTCCTCGCTGGGCTTCCTTATCGGAGCCCCCAGCCGTTTCCCACCACCGCGCCGTGGTTTCAGCTCCTCTTGCACACAATTTCTCGCTACCCCATCCCACTTCTGTCGCAGAATTGCAGACTTTCTAGGTGAAAGAAAGGCTCTGGTCTCCCTGCTTGCAGATATAAGCCTCAAAATAAACTCTTTGATTGTTCAAAAAGCCAAGGGTTTTCCAGAAAAGCTGCTTTAAAAGTCAATCCCTGGATATTAAGTTGCCCCCAGGGGTATATGAGGGCTGCCTCCTTGCCCCCAGCTGCACATCCCACTCCCCTCACCCCAATGCTCTTTTCCTCCTGCTCAAACTTGGCTTTTCAATTAAAAAAACCCCAATCTTCCAGCTCCCTTTAACCCTCCTCGCCCACCCAAACCAGTCCCATCCATACCCCCCAAAAAACCCAAACCCCAAGAGTTTAAGGTAACTTGGTATATAAGGTCTCCTGGGATAGAGGTGCTGCAGCTCTCAGCCCGCAAAAAACCTGTGGAAGCTGGAGGGAGGGAGTTAACTCCTTGCCTGCTGGAAGCTTTTCAGATGCGAGAAATTGGGCTTGACACTCTAAGGGACTGAAAACACACGTGTGTGCAAGTGAAGTGTGTGTCATTGCTGTGCAGAGGCAATCCCATGGTCTCCTTTTTTTTCCCCATAGAAGGAAAGCTACACTATTTAGTTTTATTTTGAGGGCATATAAAAAATATAGGTATCTGCATGGTAATAAAACTGTTCTGATAAGAATGCTCTGCATATCCAGGAGGATATGGAGCCTGTGAAACACTCCAGGACGTAAATGTTCTTTGGTGTGAAACGTGAAATGGAAAAAAGCCTTGACCCAAACTGGAATAGTGATTTAGCCCTGAATATCGGACAGGTCTGGGAAATGCCCGTACTCCATCTCATGGCAACTGAATCTTGAATGGTTCGGGTGTTGTGGGAGAAAGGATCAAAACGGGGTTTTGGTGAGGAGAAACGGAACAATTGCAGAGGAAAAGTCCTAGCAGCTCCGAAGAAACTCTGAAGAAGATCTTAATGCACTAAAATCTACTACCTGGGTGTGCCTGGGGTAGGAGCCAGCTCTTTCTAAAGCTAACAAGAGAAAAAGCCCCTAAATCGCGTCAGGTCCCTGGTGGGTTGGCAGTAGATCTCCATGATGAACTCTTCTCCCAGCGGCACTGTGTGTAGAAATGGAGGCCAGCCCACAGCATAAAGACAGACAGATTGCCCTGGATGGTATTACAAAAGCCACCCATCCCATCAGGTTCAAAACTCTTGGGAGCGGAGGGCTGCAGCCCCTTGGGAATCTGCCCTTGGCTGTATCCACTGGGCTCACTGGGTGCTACTGGGGTGACCCTGGTACAGGGTCAAAAGGAAAAGGCGATGCGGCCCATGCAGTGCACGGGTTTTTCTCTCCCTTTCAAACACATGGGCACACACGGGTACATGGGCTTGCGCACGTGTGTGTGCGCACACACATGTGCACGCACACACACAAGTGCACACACATGCTTGGATGCTCAGAAGAAAAATCTTTGGCTGTTCTTCAGATTTCTGCAGGAAACACAGGGTTCTCATAAACTGTAAGTCGGCACTGCAAAAATTCCCTGTGATTCTGAATGGGCCACTGGAGAAAAAAGGGTTGGAACCGTATACAGCAGAGTCTAGACTCAGGCTGTGCTTGTGCTTTGATGTGGAGGTTAAGTGTTCCGCCACCTCCAGATAAAACCATCGCCAGAGCCTGTGAGCTGGCCATCACCTTGCAGTCACCAGCGCTGGGCCTTTTCCTTCACAACCCACAAATTGTGTATTTATACTGGCTTGAGTCTCACCAATTCCCTGGACTCATATCTTTGAGGCCCAGGACAAGCCTTTGACCAAAATACTTAAGATCTATACGACTGAAAGTGCTCTGCAACTATTTTCAAGTAAAGAAACAAAATACCATCCTTAGAGGAAATGTGAGTCATTTACCAGCCTAAATCATAACCCGAGAATACGTTCTTGATTTTTCAGATTCCTGTTGTCATTTCACATTGCTGCCTACTTCCTACACCTGCGCCAAAATGCTGGTCATCTCCTGTCCCATTATAAATGTGTCACACTGCACAGACTAGAGCTAAAATTCAAGAAAGGTTTATATTTGGAAGTAAATACGTATCATTATTTATTTTGGCACAACAGAAATGGTGCTGCCAAAGAACAAATCAGACTAATTGCTGGTGGCCTCCTGCCTATGTATGATCAGAAATCTCAGCTTGCCATCAAAGCAAGATTACAGATACTTTCTGTAACCTCATAGAGATCTTCCTTTCCTGGGATTTTGAGCTATGCTCGAGTAGTGTAGAGCAGCATCGCGCAACACACTGCGTGATGCATAGGGTAAGGGTTCCATGTCTTATTTTTTTCTCCCTGTAGCACTAACCAACCCCCATACTGGAAAGACAAGACTCAGAAGAGAGCAGAGGATTAGCTGAAATGACACCTGAGAAAAGAACTTAGTCACAGAAAAGAACATGAATGTCTCAAAGTGTGTGGATGGTGCTTGTTGGGATGGGACTAAGGGCTCACCCCACATGCTGAGGGAATTAGACAAATCAGGTTTATGTGGGAGGGTGCCCAACCTATCTGTCATGTGGGAGAAAAAAAATGGGGCTTGAGCAATGGAAAGCCCTGCGCTGAGCAAAGGTGATAATAAGATAATCCCAGACCCAAAGGTTTTGTGGCGAAAAACCAAGAACAGCAAATGTGTCACCTAAACCCCCACTCTTTGGTCCATCTGCACCGAGGAGAGGTAGTGAAAACAGGGAGGGAGAAACCCGTGTTCATACACCAGCATTTTTCAAGAAAAGAAAGCATTATTTCAAAGTGGACTCTGCAGGTCTGAGCTAAAGCTCTTCTCGATGGTTTGTTACCAGTAATGACTGCAGCAACAGCACAGACGACAGCCCGAGGGGTCACAGCCCATCCACCAGCGACCGGCACTGGTGGCAGGGGTCCCGCTGGGGACAGGGTTAGCCTCGCTCTTCATCTACCCTTCTGCTGAGACAGCCTTTGCATTTTGTGCGAGCTCTCCAGAAAGCCTCCCACACTGCCCCTGGCCCCCACGGCAGTTGCTCTCCTACGCATTTCGTTCATCTTGAACCTCCTCAAGTGCAGAGAACAATGTTCCTGGCCAGGACTGTGGCCTGAGCTATACGTCCTGGGAGCATCGCATAGAAACAAGTATCCCCATCTCAGCCGGCTGCCTGGGAAACGTCATTAATCTCATCCCCTGTCGCACAGAACAACTCGGGCGCAGAGAAAGGAGAGCACAGAGGCCGCGATATCAAGTTACCGGTGGGACGAAGCAGGCAAAGTAGACAAAATTAACCCCAATTACACAAACTATTTCAGCAGGTCCAGGCAAGAGGCACGGGCGATCCTCACCTCCTCTTCCGGCTCGCCGCTTCCAAGGGGCTGATATTTCTGCGCAAAGCGGAAAAACCACCTTTTCTGGAAAAGTTTGGCGAAACCTCCGTCTCCCATCTTGGCTGCGCGGCGGTGGGGAGCTCCCCCGGGGGCCACTGGGACGGTGTCACCCCGCTGCCGCCGGCACGGCTGGCTCCGATTCCCCTGCAAGCGGCCGGGGCTATGGTTACTGGCAGGGAGAGGCAACCTTTCCCTGCCGCCAAGTCACGCCTTCGGCCGCAGGTGCCGGAGGGAGGCTGCGCACCCTTCCAAGCAGCCAGGCAGGGTGCTTCGCCCATAAAAACCTGCCGGGGGAAGCCTGTCTGTGTTTAAGACAGCCGGCTGAGAGAGGAGCGAGGTGGCCTTACGTGCGCGCACGGCCGGCGCTCGAAGAGCAGGTTGTGGTCTTGCGGCTCGACGTTTTCCTCCGCCCTCTGAAAAATTGCTGCGGGAGGAGCGTCGGCAGGTGCCGCATCTCGGGCGGGCAGATAGGGGAGTTGTTTTGCTGAGGCCGCTGTGTGCAGAGGCAAGACAGGTTACACACACTGCCGAGCCTGTTTGTAAACTTCCAGGCTGGGGAAATCCTCCTTGAGAAACACTTTGTTCAGCATAATGCCAGCATTTACAAGTGTTTACATCAGGGAGAGGGCATAAATGCATGATGTGTGAATTTGTGATGCTCATTTATTAAAATGCCACAGTCTTTCATGACATCATGTAAGTCATTCACAGAGGGGAGCGCTTTCCTGGTGGATCTCAACACGTGGCTGAAGTTAACCAGCTACATCCTTGCTGAAGATTTATAGCCGCCTGTCAGGGAGCATCGTGCTCTGGTTTGCACCAGGACACCTACCTCCTCCCCTAGGCATCATGACCACAGGATTCACTTGGGCTTAAATTGTCTCTAAGGTGTAATCCATGAGATTAAGATCCTCCTTTGACAGTAAGAACTGCATTGAGGGAATAAAAGTCATTCCCTGTCAGAGAAAAACATATGTGCCATTTTCTGCAGGAGAATAGTTTTCTCCTAGGACATCCAGGTGCCAGCTTCACAGCGCTGGAGTAGTGGACATGGTGACACCTGGACCATGACGGGGCCAAGAACCCAGACTCTCACCTGTGTGACAGCCCACGGGACCCAAACGCCGTCCGACTTCCATCAAACCGGTGTTTTCCCATGGAGCATTTCAGTGTTGCCTGTTTGCATCTCCCAGGTCCCACCAGCTCTAGCAAAAGCTGATGAGCCCTGTGGGACACCCCGCCAGCACGGCGTAGCTAGCAGCTACAGAAAACGCACCGTGTCCCACCGAAGCGGTGTGGAGGGAGGGCTTCTTTTCAGACCGAGGAGAAAACAAAGCCATTGGGAAACACCCTGCAAATAGCCGGGCTCTCGTAAAACGCAGCTGGGCCTTCCTAACTCCCTCGGCTCCCGATTGAGAAATGCTTTCTTAATGACCTGAACTGGATGCGTCAGGCAGATGAAGGAAGTTCCTGCGTTGCTGCAACAGTCCTCCTTCCCATGGGAAAGTATCCAGGGATAATGCTGGGCACTGATTTTCAGGCAGCTCACATCCAGGCCCTGTCCAGGGTTTAGGTAAGGTGCTTAACCAGGGCTCAAAGGCAGCCCAGGCTCCCAGAGGTATACAAAGATTTAGAACTTATCGAAACATATGGGAATTAGGTGGCAGAACATCTCTGATCTCATGCCTGCTTTTGAACCGGTCCCCTCCTCCTATAGCTTTTGTAAGGATCTGGAGCACAGCCAGCTGGCTCTGCTGTGGTCCTGATAAGGCAAAGCAGGCACTGCCTGGCAAGGAAATACATTCTTCTGTTCACCTGAGTGTGTTTGCAGGAGTCATAGCCTTGGGATCACACCGAATCGTTCCTTGTGTCTCTGATAGAAAACTGGCAAACCCCATCTTTCCCCTCTCTAGGCAGGTGGGAAAAAAATTTCCTTGGTTTTGTTCTTGCTTTTCTCATCCCCAAATCTCACCCATCATCCCTGAAGCCGGCTTACGGCAAGGGGAGCTGCTGCCTGCAGGCAGCCCGGGCGTCCTCTGGGGCTCTGCGGTGTGGAATGTGCGGTCCCAAGCATGGCTCTTGTTAGCCCAGCATGGCTCTCGTTAGCCAAGCATGGCTCTCATTAGCCAAACACTGCTGACAATACAGCTAATTGAGCAACAGGCTCTCGCTGAGGGTTTCCTTATTTAACTTCCTCCTCTTGGCAAAAAGCTGCTGCTTGTGGAAACGCATGTAGCTCAGTGCTGTGTACGCAATCCGGAGAAGAATAAAATCCAGAATCTATGCCATGTGGACACGGGCCAATATGCCCCATCTCGGGTTGGCGTGGAGGGACGGAGCCTCGGTAAGGGAGGGAGAAGGATCCACTGAGGGGTATGGCAAAAATACTGAGACAAACAGGACACAGAAAAGGAGAAATACGAGTTGATGAGCATAATAATGCACCAGAATAATTGGTGTGGTGTGGTTTATTATCCAGCAGACCTGCAGCTCAGGAGAAACAGTATTGTTTGGGCTCAGGACCATGGCCCTGTCTGTCATTTTTATGTTCCTTCAGTCCTGTAACATGAAATTACCAAGGAAATTGAATAAATGCAGAAACAAAATGCAGTTGTTGCTGACTATTTGCCATGCATCCTGCAAAATTGCTGAACGGACTGAAGTTTCACTTTCTTGCTGCTTTTGATTTCTGCCTGTTAGGAAATTTAATGGAAAACTCATGTATTTTGCTATTTCATGGCTCAGAAAATGCTGGGAATAAACTGAATCTATACTATAAGGTAAAGAAAACAACACTAATACAAGTTGTGTTCATTCTGGTATGAGACATAATTTTCACACTATAAAAATAACACACAGCCCAATTATAGTACCTTTATAGTATTTCCTATTTAATTGGATAATAAAGCTCAGGGTCAGACTCCAATTCTAAGTAGGTTATTTGGGAAACAGTTGCTTTTTTTTTTTTTTAAATAGAAAATATCTGTTGCGGAGATGCATACAGCAAAGCAACTGTAAACTGAGATTATGCAAACCCCAAAGGTTGCTGCTGTAAGGGCAGGGTGCTGCTTTCAGTTCAAAACTCACAGCTCCTTCACCTGCTTCCCTCGCTGTCACCAGGGCTTGCCACACTTTTGTTCCTCTTGTGCCACCTTGAGGGAAAAAGACTCCGGTGCATGGGTAGAATTTACTGTTTGCTGCTACCTAATAATCCAAATACTCTGCTTTCAGGTCGGATTTTTCCCAGGCCCCTGGGTGGAACATCTGCTGCTCCTGGTTATAAAAGCAAAAAACTTTGGCCACGGTTCCTTTCCATCTTATCAATGCTGCTGATAAAGGCTACGTAAAATCCTTAGGTCTGTCCCTAGGTGTGTCACCAGAAAGGAATGGGGAATTTAATTAAATCTCTTCATTGATTTGCACAACCTCCACTGCTTTAACTGGGAGACTCATCTGGTGGGGCAGCTCAGGTGGGGTGGAATGAGCCCCACCATCCGCATCTCCATCTTGGAAACTGTCAAAAGGTCTTTTTTGCTTTGCACAGCTTCTCCCGTGGTTTTTGCTACTTTGCTTACATAGAGAGGTAACAAGAAAGAGAAAATAATGGAAAGAAACAGGACTTACCTCTGTAGACTCATCAGCAAAAGGTGTCTTTTTTTATTTATCTTTAAAGGATGCTAAATGATGCTGTAAATCCTCTTGCCACAGACAACTGATGCTCACCTGACACCACCTCCAGAGAAGAATCTAGCCTGCGTAGACAGAGTGAGGTGGGAGAAGTAAACAACCCCCTGTCTGAACAAATCCCTGCTATGGAGCGGGCAAAAAGGAACTGTCAGTCTCCAAAGACTCTTCTATGGATTGTCTCAACCTCGTAGGCTTCTTCAGTGTTCATGAAACTATGGAATGGCTTCCTGAAGGTAACCAAAATGCTTCTGCACCACAAAGCTTAATGGAGCGCTGAACTAGGCATATCAAAATTACAGCAGTTTTATTATTATTATTCTCATATTCACAACTTCTGCAGATTGCTGACCTAGAGATACATGCTGTGGTTTTAATGCAGACCCCTGACTTCTTGAAGATCTATTATCATGTTTGTCCTTCTGTTGATTCCAGCTCTTGGGTTCACAGATGCACCGATACCACTTCAGTGCCATCTGCAGATGACGCCTTAGGTCACACAATGTTTTTTCCACAAGGACCATCAGGCAGCTACGTCAACAGAAGCTGTATTTGCTTGCATTAACATGGAGACAAGTTGAAATCAAAACAAAATTTTCTGGCTTTCACCAAGTAGATCCTTCTCTTGGAAGCCAAGGCACTTAGTCCACCTCGCACTTCACAGCAGGAGCCACGAGTTATGTACACACATCCCGTAATCATCGTGTCCAAACAGGCCATATGGCCATTGCCATGAGGAGTTCAAGTGATCCCAAGGATAACTTCACTGCCAGACTGAAGAGCTACCTTGACACCTCGTGCTACCTGGCATCTTCTCAAAACCCACAGAAAACTTTTCCAAAGCAATGAAACACACTGCTATTCCCTCCTTGGCTAAATTACAGGCAGTTTCTCCCTCTGGGTCTCCTCTGTTATGGTTTCAGGGCAGAAGGGAAGCAATGCAGAAGGACTCCTGCAGGTAGAGCAAGACCAGTGTGGGTGGAGCTGGTGGGATGGTGAAGTCTTGCCTGCTCCTGGAGACGCAGTGCTCAGCAGCCCAACCTCTCGGCACAAGGCTCCTCTTTCAGCTCCAGTATGCCGCAGTAGGCACCAGCCCAACACTGGCCTCTCACCTGGTTTACTTTTCCGCCCTTTGAGCAAGCCTTGGTCTTCTGCAAAGCTGTCTGAGCAGCTGCTTGTGCAGCGCAAGCCACCTGAGCTGGCAGCTGAAACCATCCAGCAGCGAACAACAGCTCTGAATCAACAAGGAAAATGCCTGCTCAGATAAAAGGGTCACCTTCGGCTTGGGTCACCATCACTATCCTCTTCACAGTCCTGCCCACCAGGTCCTCTCTGGGCAATAGAAATGAAGGTGCCAAGAAAGGAATGAGTGTCTGACCCACGAAGGTGGCCCCTCTGAAAGGGGACAGCGGTGGCAGATGTGTTTTGGGGGTCTGTCACCTCCCTTCCAGTGGACAAAATGACTTTTGTCTCCCTATGCCTATGTTTTCTGAGCTCTCCCAACAATTAAAATTTAAAAGATCTGTCCTTTTTCTCGTAAGATGAAGCCGAGCGTATATCAAGAACACACAACTGAAACTAGGCAGAGTTGAAAAATATACTGGTCACTTTTTATTGAGCACCAAGGTGGCAGAACCTGTACACACCTAAGCACCAGGGGCAGGAACCGGGAAGGGTCTGCCTGGGGTTGCTGCAGATCCTCGGCTGATGCAAGGCGGAGCAGCTCCACCGACAGCGCTCGAGGATCTGGAAGGCCATGAGCATTGCTAGCACACAGTGATACATGTAAAGTTTATTATAGCACCAAACATGCTTTAAAGTGTACATAGAAACATTAAAACCAACCTACATTAGTGATTTCCTACTGTGCTTCACAAGACTGTTGTTAAGCCATTTGTCTTTGGAGAGAAGACAAGCTGAGGACAACTCATTTGGTCTGTGCTTTTGTTTCAACGTGGCGGATGTCAGTGTTGAAAACAGCATTTGGACAAGTCTCTTCTGGGGCTTTTGTTTCTGAGTTTGATATTTAATAACTTGAAAAGAATTAACTTGAAAAAAACTCCAAGCATTATAGCACCATGAGGAAGGGTGATGTCTTTGATAACACCCAGTAAACAGAAATTCATCAACAAATTATTAATTTGTCAATTCTCTTTTTTAAAAATTCCTTTTGCAAGTAGAAAATATCTTTACCACCCCATCCAGCAAAGCGGTCAGGTATGTGCTTTTGTAACTACAAAAAAGCAGCCACTGAAGTGAATGAATCCACTCAAATTAAGCATATTTTTGGATGCTTTGCAAGATTAGGTTGGGATCTAAAGTTTTGATCTTGCAAATTTGTTAATGCTCAACACAAGTTTTTCAACTCTATCCTCACAGGTTATTAGGTGCTGAATTTTTTATTTTAAAATAGAACAATTTGGCATTTACTCTTTGGGGCTTAGCAGTAACCACTGAAGGGCTTTGCTCATTTAATCAGAATTTGATTTTTCTGCAAAAATTAATGCTGAAAAAAGTCAACTCGCTTCACTGAGCAGCACCGAGGAGCAAGGCTGCATTAAGACTTTCATTATGAGCTGCACTGCTTTAAGTTGTCAAGTAATGTCAGTGGCAAAGCGGCAAGTTTCCAGCCTAAACTGAGATTGGAACTATAAAATATGGATGGACTCCTGTCTCTCAGGAGTTAAGATATCATTTTGTGAAGTCGTATATGAAAAAATTCTAGAAATAGATCTGTCGGAATATGGTGTTGCATTTAATACCTAGAACTTGGCACAAAGGCACAAAAAAGTGAATGGAGTTCAGCAAATTAAGATATTTAGGAAAACGTGGAGCCCTTCATCTGTTCCTTTGCTCCATAAAACATCGAGGCGTGTGCCTGTTTATGATAGGAAATAGAAGTGTAGTTTGGCATCTTTCATCTCTCCAGCTGCAAATGTCATATGCAAAGTATCAAGTGTTTTATAGGTGTCTTAGCCTTGTCTTAAACCATTTGGTGAGTGGAAAAAAAAAATCCCGTAGTTTGTGGGTGGAAGCAGGCACTTGTATTTGTGAACTGGGTATTTATATACATCGCTACTACTCTGTATATTAAAATGCTAATTTTATGCATGCAGATGGGGACATGTACTAAACAAGGCAGCAAACATGGCTTCTTTTGCCTAGCAATTCTGGCAGATTTGTCAAAATGAAATGCAACTGTCCCTTTAGGACTGTCACAGAAAAGGAAAACATTCATAGAAAATGTGTTTTCTATTTTATAATGCTAAACATTATAAAAAGGATTTATGGAAGTCAACATAAAGGTACAGGACTTCTAAAGAGCAGTTGCCCATCTGGCAGGCAATCCTTTTAATCACACAAATTTATCCTGCTTTTGCTTTTCTAATATGTGCAACAAAAAATCCAGACTTCAGCCCTCTTGCTGAGGTTTTGCAGGTACAAAAATGCAGATGTACATTTTGTGAGTGTTAACTGTGTTGCTAAAAACAATTTAAAAAGATGGGCATGCATATGTGTCTGCTTAGATATTGTAGAAAGAAATCTGTTTTCCATCATTAGCTTTCAATCTGCAGCTCACCAGACTGAGAAGCTAAAGGAAAGTAACTTAAAAAAAAAAAAAACATTTATAAAACCTGTTCTGGTCCTAGCTCAGAGTTCCTCAAATTCTGAAGACTTCAGGTTTAGGCTTGTAGACTGGGTGTCAAACCTGGTGAACCCTAGGTATAAATAGGAAAAGAAGAAACCTGAAGGTTTCTTTGAACTTTGAGCTTATGAAAAGGCTTATTTAAAGTAGCTGTTCGAGACAGGCGGGCACTGGATTTGATCCAGAGAGCCCCTTTAGTCTTACAGTCTTGCCTATTTTAATGCAACTTAGATGTGATATTTAGGTACAATTCTGACATCACTTCATTTTTATAATACTGAGTTATTTTAGTGGTCATGTAATCTGAACCGGTCACATAACACGCACATAAAGGGCAGGCTCTGTTCCAGCAGCCTGATAATGGTGCTGTGGCTTAGAGGGATCCGCTTGGAGGTATTTGCATTTCATGGTAAAAGGGCAGCTCATAAATGGTGTGGTTTCTTTCAGGTGATCACATTTCTCACCCTTTTGATAGACTTAAAATCTAGACCCATCCTGTTCCTTGAATAGCAATGTCTTTTCATCACTGATGGGCAGGGATCAGGGTAATGCTGGAGACGTGCTCATGGAGATTTGGGACCAGAGTTCTTCCAAAACAGAAAACTGTTGGGTAAAGCATTCCTTGACAACTGCTTAACAGAGTGGTCCAGCTGGGTGAAAATCAAACAAAAAAGAGGAATTAAAATATTTATCCTTCCTGGGATGTTTGCACAGATCTTGTCCTTATGTAGCTGTGTAATCTTAACAGTCAGCCTGACGTAGGTACATAAAAGACATACTGAACTGCTTTGTTTTCATAACTGCCAGTTAAGCTCAAGTTAGTTTTAAAGTGAAGCTGAAAGTGTTGACAAAACCATCTTGGCACAGAACCTTTGGTATAATAAATATTTTCGTTCTTGCCTAATTCAAAGCCTGATTAAATGATTGGAGCTTTTTCAGTTGGCTTCGCTCTGGCCAGATATATGTATGTTTGCCCACATGACTGGGTCACACTGTTCAATGCAACTGTCCACACACATAAAGTTATCCCACAGAAATCACTCATGTGCCTAAGTATTTGCAAGGCTGACTCCTATTGCAGTCAGTCCAGAATAAAGAACTTCTTAATTTGTCTTGCAAGAGCAGTTGTACCTGCATTAGAAGAAACCTCTAAACAGAAAGTTTAAATTCTTAAGGCACACAAAGTTTTGCAGCATTTATTTTTTATCCTGAAGGTCGCTCCATCCTCTAAACACCCACAAGACAAAGGTTCTTCAAAGAAATCAGGTGCATCTTGTGAAATTAGAATAAAAAGTGGGAAAGACATTAACTTCTCCATGGACAGTTTGCAGAGCTCAATCTCCAATGCCACAGGTTCTTGAGATACTTTTACAGCACCATCTGTTTGTCCACATAGGTGTTTCATGGAGCCTGAGCTATGCACCTGCACATAGTTTTAAGGTGCTGTCCTTACACTGGTTTTTTTATGAGGTAATTTCACCCTCAAATGACCCTTTCTTCAAATAATTGCATACTAAGCACCAACTATTTTCACCCAGCTTTCCCTTTATTCACAGGACACTTACCCAGGCACACCTTTGATTAGCCTAAATGCTTCTGCTGGTTTTTCACATAGCCGACCACATTGTTGGAATTGCTCCCTGTAAAACAAATATCAGTGAAGTTAGATTTTAAGTTAGTCTGTGGCTAACTTAGTGTTGGAGAAGATCAGTTCGAGACTATCTATCTAAGGAACCTGAAGGTGTACAAGTCCTTGAAACCTGATGAGATGCATCTGTGGGTCCTGAGGGAACTGGAGAATGAAGTGGCTAAGCCACTACTCATCATATTTAAGAAGTTGTGGCAGCCTGGAGAAATTCCCACTGACTGGAAAAGGGGAAAAATAACCCCCATTTTTGAAAAGGAAAAAAAAGAAGACCCAGGGAACTACAGACCAGTCAGTTGCACCTCTGTGCCCGGCAAGGTCATGGAGTGGATCCTCCTGGGAAATATGCTAAGGCACATGGAAGATAAGAAAGTGATTGGTGACAGCCAACATGGCTTCACTAAGGGCAAATCATGGCTGACAAATTTGGCAGCCTTCTGCAATAGGGTTACAGCGTTGGTGGATAAGGGAAGAGCAACTGATGACATCTACCTGGACTTGTGCAAAGCGTTTGACACTGTCCTGCACGACATCATCTCTAAATTGGAGACATTTGACAGATGGACCACTTGGTGGTTAAGGAATTGGCTGGATAGTCGCACTCAAAAAGTTGCAGTCAACGGCTCCGTGTCCAAGTGGACAGCAGTGACAAGTGGCGCTCCTCAGGGGTTGGTATTGGGACTGGCACTGTTTAACATCTTTGTCAGCGACATGGACAGTGGGTTGGAGTGCACCCTCAGCAAGTTTGCTGATGACACCGAGCTGTGTGGTGTGGTTGACACGCTGGAGGGAAGGGATGACATCCAGAGAGACCTTGACAGGCTTGAGAGGTGGGCCTGTGCGAACCTCATGAAGTTCAACAAGGCCATGTGCATTTGCATCCCAGAAAGCCCACCGTATCCTGGGCTATATCAAAAGAGGCGTAACCAGCAGGTTGAGGGACATGATTCTCCCCCTCTACTCTGCTCTCATGAGACCCCACCTGCAGGACTGTATCCAGCTCTGGGGCCCCCAACATGAGAAGGACACAGACCTGTTGGAACAAGTCCAGAGGAAGGCCACAAAGACGATCAGAGGGCTGGAGCACCCCTCCTATGAAGACAGGCTGAGAGAGTTGGGGTTGTCCAGCCTGGAGAAGAGAAGGCTCCGGGGAGACCTTAGAGCAGCCTGCCAATACCTAAAGAGGGCCTACTGGAAAGCTGGGGAGGGACTCTTTCACAGGAACATGTAGTGATAGGACAAGGGGTAATGGTTTTAAACTGAAAGAGGGTAGATTTAG
>JAVJGG010000088.1:39334509-39358638 GCA_035590195.1 Aviceda cuculoides | reverse complement strand
TTTTTCAGCTTCTCATGCCCAGCCAGCAAGAAGGCTGGAGGGGCACAAGGAGTTGGGAGGGGACACAGCCAGGGCAGATGACCCCAACTGGCCAAAGGGATATTCCATACCATGTAACATCACGGCCAGTATATGAACTGGGGAGACTTAGCGGATCACTGCTCGGGGACTGACTGAGCATTGATCAGTGGGTGGTGAGCAATGGCATCATGTATCACTTGGGCTATATTTCACTCTCTTTGTGTTATCTTCCTCTTCACTACAATTATTACTAATATTAAAATAATTTCTTTTAATTTCAATTATTAAACTGTTCTTATCTCAACCCATGACTTTTACTTGTTTTCAATTGTCCTCATCCCACCGGGGTAGGGGGAAGAAGTGAGTGAGCAGCTGCGTGGTGCTCAGTTGCTGGCTGGCATTAAACCATGACAAGAGGGTATCTCAGCATTGATTTATGACAGCTAGCTGGAGGGTAAATAAATTGTTGGAAGAACATTACAGCAGCTGCAAGGGATTCTTCATTTCTGGAAATCTATAAAAGAAGGCTGGATTTTTTTCTAAAATGCTTGATGCAGTTGAAACTGGAATAAAATCAAGACTGCCCCAGGTTTTCCCAATAGACATATGGGTGTCTTGATAATGAATGAAAGCCCACTCCCAGGTAGCTCCCTCCCTCTGCTCTTTGGGAACAGTCCACAGACTGTGCGGGGGCTGCAGAACACCAGCTGCAAATCACTAAAGTTGACAAGTGTCCCTCTGGCTGTAGAAAACATGGATTTCCTAAAAGCTGGAAGCCCAGCTCCTCCATTGCACTGTGGCTGCCATTTTTTTCTTCTCACTGTATTGTCTTTCCTCTTTCTCCCTTCTCAATTCCCACTTGACCCCTCCTTGCCAACCAACACCCTTCCTCAGGCACCTTAATAAAAAACTCCTGGCTACACCTCAAGCCAGCTCCTCATTGTAACACCTGCTCATCATTCTGCAGCCAGCAGTTTGGTGGATGCATTTTTCCTACTGTAGACTCAGATTTTATGGACTCAGCCAACCTAACTCTCAGTCAGCTCCCTACCCCTCACTGCCTCCTCCCTCTGCAGACCTTGCCCGTGTCCTTCTGGAGGTCCCACAGGGATGCCTATGGCCCGTCTCCTCTATGACTGCGTGTTGTCGTAAGCACCTCCATCTCTTATCCCTCTATCCAAGTGACTCACAAATCAGCTGTTCCACTCACAGCCTCTGATTTTCGAACTGTAAGGAACATACAGCATTTGGAAGACAAGAAAACCTCTCCCTGAGGAGCAGGAGGGGCTGCCAAAACAGACTCTTGGTGGATAAGAGGATGGAGAGCGAACGCCTTCCTCCTTACAGGGCTTTGAGAAGAAGGAGAAAGAAAGGCATTTTCTGTTTTCCCTAGATAAGATGTTTCTGTCAATATGAGCAATTCTAGCTGAGCTTGCCAGATCAGTAGCACCTGGATTCATGGCTGCCAGAAAAAACAGTCCTTTGAAGAACTGGGGATTGAAAGAAGAGGATATATCCCCAGGGGAGCAGGCTCTGTGCCTCTACAGAGCACATTATCTGAAGATCAACATGTAAATTCCTGTTCTACTCCTATCCTATCTCTCTGGGTCATTTACTTCATAGCTCCTATTGAATTTAAGCTTTGCATTGAAATATGACACAAGAACATACTAATAAATACACTTTCTAGTGAGTGATTTTGCAGAAAACACAGCTCTTCATGTCACCATTTTCCAGTTAAAGTGCAACCCAGATGATACCCTGTCCTAAGGGAAGCTACAATGAAGAAACTGTCATGTTGTAAAATACCGGGGTGCCTTTCAAACATTAGCACAATGTTTTCTGCAAAATTTCAAGGAGACAAGGGCATTGCATTTCAGTTCATTCAGCACAGGTGAAAGATCTGTGTCACACTTCTGAGTCAGCAATTGCACAAACCAAATGTACCTGTCCCCAAACATCACTCTAGATGTCATGGGCAAAAAAGCATCCTTTTTAACTTAAAGGCTTTTATATGTGGCTGCAGAAAACAGGTGGAGGAATCCCCATGTGACACCAAGGAGCTGTTTATGCACATGCAATGGCTGGAAGATGCAGTCAAACCCAAGCATGAGAAAAAGACTGGCTGAGGCTTCCATCTAAATAATTTAAGGGGCAGAAGCCCTGGGTCAGTGCTGGCTTCTAAGGGGACTTTAATGGAGTAAGTAAAAATTTCAAATTCTATTTTTTTTCCTTTCTAAACAGCAGGTCATGAAAGTCAAACTATCAAATTATTTTCCTTTTTTCCCCCTCCCATTTCCTCCATGGCCATTTCTAACAGTCTTTTGGCCCAGACATACCAGAACAAGACCCAGCACCATCGTTTTCTTCACTCACAGTAATTTGTTGCTGCTTCAGTTTCAGTTCCAGCACTACTCCTGTAAGTACCACTGCAGATTTGGAAATGGTGGTTGCACTCAGTACCCCACGCGAGTCTGCCAAAAGCATGCAGGGACAGACAGTGCCACCGAGAAGCTGCCGGGGTGTGGGCAGCAGAGGGGAGCTCTGCTCCCAGTAAACACGCCAGGCATGGTACAGCCACGAGAATGGATTTTTCTGATCAGCTCCTTACATCCACTAGGGTGATCGGCACGTTACTGTGACACTCTGGATCTGGAGGTCTCTGTGCTCCAGTGATTTACAAAACGCTAGCCAATGCCACCATCCCTCTAGTGCACATTATCACTAGGAGCTGGAGACATTTACCCAAAGTTACCCCAAAAGGCAGTGGAGGAACAGGGCAGGGAACCCTCCTCCCTGCTCTAAGCAATAAATCGCTTTATCTTCTTTTCACTAAATCTATCCCCAGACATGTAGGTTTCACATTCCTCTTCTCTTCATTCGTGCTTCCCTTGCTGCCCTATGAAGTTTCTAGGAAAAGCATTGACGGCTGCCTTACCAATGTCTTCTCACTGTTCCAAGTGTGCTTTACAAGTTTCCCATTGCAGCAGCTAGGTGGCAAAAGTTTAGTACAGCCTGTGAAACTTAATGCAACCCTCTTATAAAGAGACAGCCTGCAGATTCAAGTACTTCTTATTCTAAACTGATACACACATGTAAAGAAAACTCCCTTTTCATGGTGACCATACCCAGCTCCCCCCAAATCACCCCACCGCAGTTTACTCACGTCGTATTTCTCCGTCATTTTCAGATGTAGAGCACGCTTCCAGAGATTCCTTGCACAGCCTGAATCTGGCAGCAAAACTAAGACACACAAGGCTGCAGTGAAGATCTTTTTACAGAAATGCATCTCTGATAGTACCCTGGAATCCATTTTCCCCAGGAGAGATCAAATAAGGAGCCCGGCTTTCAGGATCCAGACGATTCAGAGTCTTGGCAAGGAGGGAGGGAGACGGGGAGGGAGGGAGAGCGAGGGCTGATCGCTGGTGAGAGCCGCTTTTCGCTGCGCAGCTTCTGGGAAGGGAAAGGGGGAAAAAAAAAAAAGGATCCCACAAGCAGAAGCCAGGAGCTGCTGTTGAACTTCTTTACTCAAAGTTAGATCAGGTTCTCGGCTCACATGTTCACATAACGCACATGCTCTCCCTGAATGATAGATGGGACGATTATTTGGAAAGATTATTTTTAGACCTTTGTTCCCAACATCTGGCATCCTCAGACAGCCCTATTCAAAGCCAAAGCGTGGGATCAGATGACAGCTGCCGCAGGGGGAAATAAAGGTCTTGGAGGGGTGGGCTCGGTAGCTTCTAGCAAACAGCTCACCCAAACTTCCCAAGCCACTCGGCTCTCCCTTTGTGTGCTTCCCACTGCACCCTGAGCTGTGGGTTTGGATCATGTTTTGACAAAGTGATAACTTCATATGAAGTTTGCTTGAAGCAAATGATTTGAAAACTTGATAAACATGCAGGGGCTTTAATTAAACCACGTTGACGTTAGCTTTCTGCAAATGATTTCAAAGAAGGGGAAGACATGGCCATTGGGGAAAAATAAATCTGTGTGCATGGGTGGGGAATAGGAAAGGCAGGCAGTTTAGAAATGACATGACCAAATGGAAAGTGAGGAAGGGGACGTGAGTCAGCCTGTGCCTGACAATGGGAAAGACTGCAGCTGGGGTATTAGACACCTACATGGACATTCAGGCACCCAAGTGCCTGAAGGACAAGAAAGGACTTATGAAATCAGGCTGAAGGCATCCCAGCATCCTGCCTGGATGGGGACAGAGGAAGGTGCCAAAGAAAAAGTATGAGAACAGGACAACTGATGCATATGTATCCACGTATATACTTTCACAGCCTTCAGTAACATTGTTCGGGGCTTCCTGAGCCAAACGTGGGGGCTGTTTATTCTATAATCCTCCATGAATTTCTCCTCCAGTAGCTTGTCCATCCTCCACCTGGAATGAAGGAAGAAATGGAACCACAAAGTTAGTTGAGATACAAGCACCAAGCCCTGCTTGCCTTCAATTTACCCTCACTGCAGCCCTGCTCTATAGCCTAGGCAGAACAGAGTGGAGCTTGCTGGATGCATTGGATTTATTGTGTATCTGCTGTACAACGGGTCTGCACAGGAGTGTTAGACCTTGTGGATAAGTACAAAAACAATCTTCTGATTCTTCCTTGTATCAGAAAGCTGTGGCAAGTCACTTTGATCCATGCCCAAGTGTCAATAGCTGCATGCAGGTGGCAGCCAAAGGATTTCATCTCCAAGTTTGCCAGAATATGGTGATGGAAATCTGAAGAACGAGTGAGGTGTGGGTTTTAAAAGCTCTGTATTAAACTGAATATATTTGATTTACTTAGAGATAAGGGGTTTACAGGGTTTCTAGCAGTAACTGTGCCTTGGGGTAGTCTTGTCCATATCTCTATCACTGTAGAAAGCGTTAGCAACAAAACCTGTTCAGTTCATGCCAGGGAATTGAGTTGGTAAGAAAAGCCAACCAGGGACTACTGTTATGGGAAGAAAGTAGAGAAAGAAGGGTGGGGAAAAAGAATGAAGAATTAAACTGGGGAGGGTCACCTCCCTCCCAGCTGCAGCAATATAAGGAGGTTCCCCTGGGACTGGCAGAGCAAGCTGCCTTGCCTCCGCGGGAGTCTGTGGACTCCCAAAGGAGCTCCGATGGCAAGTGTCTTGGAAGGGATCTCTATGGGGATGCAATGACTGTATATTGCTCTGTTTGTATAATCTTCATCACTGCTTGATCCATAGGTTGCTCCTACAATAACATGACATGCCGTTCCCTAAGGCACGAGCAGGGTTTTGGGGGGCTGACAGGATTTGGGGGGACCCCATGGCACAGTTGTTTCAGGGAGCGTGCATTTGGCCTGGAGAGCTTTTCATGGCACAGAGGCTTCACCACTCTCCACCGGGCTGCTGAGAAGACTGTCTCAGCACAAAGCGTGGCTCCAGGTCCCTGTCACCTGCTTTGCACCATTCTGCCAGTTCTCCTCTCTCTTTAAATGTAGTCACCCATTTAAAACAGTATTTCTCTCTGTTTTCCTTTAAACAGGTCATTTCCCTCAGGCTGTCTTCTCTTCTGCATTTAATTAGGACAACTGTGGACAACTCACGTCCATAGGTCAGCCTACAGCTCCACAAAGTGATTCCCTAATGACTGCAGTGTTAACTTCAGATGAAGGCAGAGCTCAGCACCTGCAGGTCACTGTCATCTCCACCGAAATCTCATCCAAATGTCATCTGAAATCAGCAGCTGTGCTGGAGTTAGTGAAAGGCACACTCAGACATCGTCAGTACATCCATAGAGGAATATACCACTACCACAAGACTTCAACTCATGGCTTTATTTTTTGTTGCTCAGAGAACTTTGTCCAACACAACAGGATGCCTCCAATTCCCTTCAAAACCAAATCTCCCCTGTTTGTTGCAATATTAATATCTGCACCTTGATAAAGCACCTTTCAGGCAAAACCAGGAGCTCCCACCAGTGTCCTGACTCCTGTGTTGTAAGGTGTCAAATCACATGGCTGGTTGCACAGAATAAACAAGATTTTTTTCTTAGAGTATTCCTACTTAATTTATACCTTTGTGCTGATATTTCATGTGGCTGTGCTCTTGCTGAATCCCAAACCAGCATGAAACAACAACTGTTCATGATAAATCTCCCTAATTTAATTTCATTTTTGTTGTTTGTTTCATATACTTGCAATTTGGACTCAGAGCAACTAATTCTAAAGATTAATAGCTACTTCAGACACCATTTACTGGCCTTTCTTTTGGCAGATATACAGCTTTGACATTTACCCAGGAGAAACTAGGGTCTGTCCAGTTCATGGATTGTATACCAGAGAAGTGAGAATTCTCCCGCAGGACCAAACTTCAGCAGCTGGTCATGGTCTTCACATAAAAATGAATGTTGACGTTATAACACTTAGGCCTCCTGCATACAACCATTTCACCTTAACTTCCCAAAGTACTGCATGCAATGCCTGGACTAGATTATCCCTACTATCGGCTGGGGAAACTGAGGCACAGGATAAGTGATTTGCTGAAATTAGACCTTCTGCCATCTGTATGATCAAACTGCTAGAGTTATAAAAGCTCAGCCTAGGCCAGGGCTCTGTTGCTTCAAGACTCTATACTCACATTCAATAGGGAATTCTTCATGCCACCCATTTCCATTCCTCACATGCATCTACCTCCAGTCTGTCTTGGAAACTAGCCAAGGGATTTTACATTTTTTATAGGATTAAGAAAAACTTCTTTAGCTGGCAACATTGGAAAGAATATATTTCTCACCTTTTCTGGATATTCTTCTTCTTGCTGTTGGTAGTCCCTGGCAGGGCTGTCTCATCACAGGACAACTGCAGGACAGCTTTAGCCCATTTCATATCCACATTGCTCTCCCATTTGGAGCTCAGTACATACCTAAACCAACAGAGACTTTAGCCCACTCAGTTATGGAGGCTCCTCGCTCCCACTACAGAGCAGTTCATGTCTTATCAAGTTCACTTTTGAATGGCCCATTCAGAAAAAAAAGTTTAAAAAAAAAAAAAGAGAAGCAGCTTTGACTTTCTGAAGAATTTCTTGTTTAACAAAGCAATTCTCGGCAGGTTTACAGCTCCAATTATTAGTATAAAGCATTCTTAACAGCTTGTGAAGTAATTATAGGAATCAGGCACAAATCCTTAGCAAACACAGCCACTGGTAATAATTAGAAATTTAAAATTTACTGCTGAGCATATTTCTGAGTTGTGTTACTTTAAATGCTAGGTATTTGATGATGTATTATGTTTTTAAAACTATTATTTCAAGAAAGAGAGAAAATTAATTGCTATTTTCTCTTAAACTACACCTTATTTACACAGAATGGTTGGGCCACAGTCATTTACTCTAAGTGGAGCAACTCCCTCTGGTGAGGGTTACATCTATATAAAGTTGCTGTATGGCTATTCTATGTAAAGTGGAATAAGTGATCCTGGTCTAAGACATCCTTGTGTTATTATTATGTCTTGGCTAGATTTGGCTCCTGCTTGTCTGAAATCTTGAGCATTCAGCAGGCAGGCAGTTAGACTGACAGCTGGAGAAAAGCAACAAGTATAATAACGTATATAACTGTATCAACGCTGCACAATTAGCCCAGGGAATGCATTAAAAGTGAAAAGCCACATGCCTAACCAGTACATCTGGCCATGTGCAAGACGTGTGTGAATGAACCAGCAAGCAAATTTTCTACTAGTGAAAGTTTACAGTGTGCTTGGTTGTGTCATTCATAATAAAATGATTTTTTTTCTATAGGTTTGTCCAGGGAATACGTAGTACATCACTAAGTCAAGGTTTCTCTGCATCAAGATTTGTGGTGCAGTTCCTCACACAAAATTTCTGCTGCCTTTAAGGATGTTAAATGAGATCGCTTCATACATCATCACTAAGCAAAGAGTCATCTGTGCATGAATCTGTGCGAACTTCCATTTCACAAATGGTTTCAATAAGGCAAATTCTGCAGTAACATAAATTGCCGTCAGATGATAGTCGTAGAACATGGCTGAGACTTGAGCATCTCCCCAGGACCTGTGAAACCTTCAGCATCATTTGTTACAGCGAGGAAGATGTATCTGAATAAAAGGAGGGCATTTTATCAGGCTGGGAGAATAAAATCACTTTTGGAACCAGGGTTTGTGCTGCCTGATTAAAATGAATTAAATAATGGTTTTTAAAAATGTTCTCAGGGAGGTTCTGAGTGAAAGTCACAGGGTGTTTGTGCAGCCAAGGAAAAATTTCTTTCTCCAGCCAAAAACAAGTGAGGTAGGTTAGCCTAAGCCAAGACTTCCCCTTTCCCAGAGGAAAGATTTGACTTTTAAGGAAAGATTATGTCAAAGACAGAGTTTCCTCAGAGAACACAACTCCAGCAGCATGAGGTGACTCATTTTAGCTTGATATAATCACAGTACCTTCATGCCAGGGGTTGCTGCAACTCTTTATCTGTGGCGCTTACAGGCCTGCTGTTTCCTCACCAGCTCTCCGTAGGTTCTGCTGCCAACAGCAAAGGGCAGTTTTGGGTTTTCCGGGGGTTAAGCAGGTTAGAGATTGTTGATATTACCTGATGTGGTGGGAAGACAAGGTTACAGCTGCTCTGCCTCCCCCACCTCCTGCACACCCAGATGCTGGTGGCCAGCCCGGGGGGGGGTCCTGCCTGCTGTACCACTCAGCAACTGGGTTTATGTGGCCTGAGGGAGACCTGCAGGTGTGTGCTGGGACCAGCAAAGGGTGACAGAGCGCTTCCCAGGGCCTCTTATGGGGCAGGTATGTCAGGAGAACAACTCCACAGATCACAGTGACAAAAAACCAAGCTAACACTCCCCCCTGCTACTCCCAGCTGCCTTGTGAAGACTCAGCCCTGGGGGTTTACCACTCGGACTTCCACTCAGTTTTAGGAAATCAGCAAAACCGAGTAAAACCAGAGTGTTTTTGTTTTGAATATGAGCACAGAAAAACCATAGCCATGATTCAGCTTGCCTCAGCTAAACCTGACACATGAAATTCAGGGAAACCTATAGGAAGCGCTGGGCTCCCCAATGAGAGATGGCAGCACTTTTATCTGTATGGTCACCCCTCCAACCTATGCTTTGTGTAAGATATCCTAAAGCAGCAATATTATAATTGTTACTTTTTTATCTCGCCTAAGAGTCCAGGCAGTGATTGGCATTGCTCACTGCATGGACTAGCAGGAAAAGGAGTCCCTTACATGTGCCCACGCAGGTGGGTGCATGTGATAATCAACAAATAAAAGAAACTGCAGCATCTCTTGAGGGGTGACACTGAATGCAGATGATACACCCCATCACCTAGGGGCTTATTTTACAGCCAGCTCTACTGGAAGACACCAAATCTGGGTTTTCAGTATGGACTCATTCCTTCTCTGAGCAGGAAAACCTGGCTATTGTGTCTGTGCCAGATGTTTGCTACCAGTGAAATCCACTGGGAATTTATAGGATGAAATAAAAGATCAAAAGCAATTCAAAACACAGACAGGTGATTCTCTTTAAGCATCTGGCCTCAAGCCCTCGCAAAGCCTGGTAGAGGTCAATGTTAAGTGGCCCCTGACCATTTGGAAAGGCCTATAAAGAAGAATATAAAGTGTCTCTACTTCTAACTAGCTTTATTGCATATGAAATATAAATTAAGCAGATGAATGTTATTAGAGAAGCACTCTCATGAGTGCTGCATCCCACTAACAAAATTAGCAGGAAGTCTTCAAATATATGATCAAAACATCGTATTAATTATGAGGCAGAAAGGTACTTAGTCCGAGGGAGAGGCTTGCCTTTATGCTGCAGCATGCAGCTGTGCCTCCGCTGCGATGCCGTCTGCCCTGGGGAGACCACTGTGAATCCCGAACAATTTCTCTGGGTGGGACCGCCAGAGCTGCATTTTTTTTACCCACAAGCTCCCTTGTGCCAGCTCCCTCTGGGACATTGTTGTCCCAAAGTCTTTTGTCTCCAAAGAGGCCTCTGTGAGCAGTTAATGTCCCTGCAGGGAGGCAGGAGGGGAGGTCGGAGGGGCTAGAGGGGAGCAGGGACCCTTTCCCTCTTGGGCCAGTGGGATTGCTGCAGGGTTGGGATGGGGGGGACAGACCGTGAAGCTCTCACACTGCGACTGCCGACAGAAGCAGAGTCATGGGCTGGAAACCTCAGAGGAATCTCCCTGGAGGACAGATTTCACCCTAGAATGAAAGACATGGGGAGTTATTCTGTCTGTGCATTCGCATAGATTTTACAGCAAATCTGCAGCCCTTTACCACGCTCTGCATAGCAACCAGGTTGAATTCCCTGGAGGGGGGGAGCAAGACTGCGCTCAGGGACCGCTGGCCCTAAAAAAGCAGAGCTGTGCTCTGGGGGCTCCGAAGAAGCGTGGGGCACATGATACTTTGCTTGGACCATAGTAAGGCACAGGTCAGAGCCAGGGACCAGGCAGTCATGTCAGCATGGACACTAATTAAACCATCTGAAAGGCACATGCCATTAGCAAATTCACAATTTTACTCATGACATGGAAACGGGTTATTTGGTGGCTGATTCCCTGCACTGACCCACAAAGACTGGACGAGGGCCAAGCAGTTTGGTTTTGGTGCCGCATCTCTCTTGAGTTTGAAATCTGCCTGCCTGTAGCCCCAGAGACAGATGGTTTCCCATAACAAAAGTGTCTTGCCTACATCCAGAAATAGCAATTTAATAAAGTGCCTGTCAGTGGCACCTGCAAACACTGAACAAGGCAGATGAAAGGCCAGATATGTATCAGCATTGTGCTTGCATATGATTTCCTTTATGAAACCTTTAACCTCAGCATCCCACATACTATTACAAGAGAACTCCCTCGCTCTTTGCTGTGGCTCCTCTGAGGCAATGAGTATTCTGGCAAGGACGCTAAGTGATTTCCCAGGTCCAACCACAAGGCGAATGTCTTAAGAGCTCTGAAAAAACTACGGCATCTTATGTCAGTTCTGAGGATGTCAATGCTCTCCAGAATAGCTGGTGAGGTGCACGCTGAGCTGGGCTTCTACCACACCACAGTATCAGTGCTCTGTGGGAACCAGCAGCTGTGCAGGACAGGGAGCATCACTGCAGCTCATCAGCCATACAGGGATATTAAGACTTGCAGTTGTTAATGTTGCTTCAGAATTTCTTAGAAGAGATCCAAGGATTTTGGAGCCTGAGAGCCACATTTGCTGAATCATCCCATTGCTCTTAAGGAGTTTGCTACGAGAAGGCAGATAGTTTTTCTTCCCTTATCTGAGGAGCATGGTTAAACAAGCTATAGAAAATTCCACTTGACCTTTCGACAAAAGTCTTATCTAAAGCTGGCTGAAGATAGACAGCAGTATTTTGAGCTGTTGCAGACTGAGATTATCTGGGAGTGTTCCCTTTTATGTCCTTCAGCAGAGTGTCTGGAAGTCAGTACGTATGTTTCCATCATCTACCTGGTCTGAAAGGGACATGCAGGCTCTCTCCTATGCAACAGCTCTGCTAAGTGGGCTGGATCTCATTCACCACTGACTCCTGGTGCCCAGATGGAGCTCACACTCTGGCTTCTATCCTTGCACTCTCCCTAGGCATTGTTTTGAATAGTCTCTTGGCTTGGGCATTGAATATAATTAGATGTCCTTTCAAAAATCAGAAACCAAGCGATGCAAAACTGGCATTGCAAAGCAAAAAATTCCTGCAAGGAAGTTCCAAAAACTGCTCACTGACATCCACACGTGCCCTTGAACACCCGAGGATAAGCCCTCTCCAAAAGGCCTCTGGGCAGACAGAGAGCTTTTGCAAGCTTCGCTGTGGCAGGAAAACACAAGAGACTTCAGGTAGAGTCCTTTTTTTGATGTATGTACCCCTAATTAAGAGGATGCACCTCACAGCTTATATCTTGGCCAATTTCATTCCTCAGCTCAGCAAGGGACTTCTTTTAGCAGCCAGACATAGCTTAATTTTTTGAAGGTGCTGAAAGAAGTATAATAGAAGGGGTTTCCTCCCCTTGTGTCTCTGTGTGAGGTCCTGAACAGCAAGGTTTAGTATTCCAGCTGAATTCCTTCTGAATTGTTCAGCAGGCTGGGAGAGACACACAGAGAGTTTCCACCTTTTATCTCAGCACAAAACTTTCCATCTGAATAGAATCTCTTTAATGGGAAAGTTATTGTCCTCCAGTGAGCCACTCATTTTTAGGATGACAGTAACTTGCATTTTGCCACAGATGTTGCCTATTACAACGTTTCCCATTCCTGACATAAAGGGGAAACATGAAGGTACTTTGGACTCGCGGTGCCTCAGCCGCAGTCAATTGATGCTTTGCATTCACTGCCACGTTCAGTTTGCTTCCACGCTCCGCTCTCGTGCAGCTGCAGTAAACCATCTGGGCAAGGCAGAGAAAGGAGAACAGAGAAAGATGTTTACATTATGGGAGAACAACAGCATGAGAAATGGCGACATCTCTATTACAAAGTCAATGTTTTGAATATTGCACGGAGACTTCAGCAACGGGCCTCCCTACTTCTGCAACAAAACAATCTGGATGTTGTTAGCTAAGCACAAAGTAAAAACTCTCTAAACACCCTATTAGCACCAGGCAGAGATTAAAAGCAGTGCTAAAACCCAGACTGTATTACAGACCTGGCTTCTGTCATTACTTAGTGCTGCATGTGGCTATGGAAGATGGTCACATCTCTCATTTTCATGAGAGTACACTCCCAGCTCTGCATGACACAGCTGCTTTTGCCATTTACCATGTGAATTTTATATGCTGGAAAATGTTTATTTCAGTGTTGATTCAATGTTCTAGTTAAATATTATATATTATATAACTATATATATTACATAAAGATAAATTTTATATCTATTTCTCTATAATTATATATGTTTACATATACTTAAGCTTTAATCTCCAGCATGTTTCTTGTTTGTTGATGCTCCCCAAAAAGTAATGGAGCAACACCATCAAATCTCTCTGCTTGGTACTTTATAGCTCTTCCTAATACAGGTTGCTTAATACCTGCAGAGTGGGTACAGGGCTTGTCAGATTTTGAGTTCAGATTTACACTTAAGTTTTGCCCCACTTGGCAACTTTTTTGCTCCTTCAGGGTTCATTTATTTGAGATTTCCAGTGCCCAGTAATTCTGGACATGTTCCAATGCAAATCATTTCTACAGAGCAAGCGGTTATTTATTTTGTCCAGCCTGAAACATGGCAACCTAAGTCCTCTGTGAATAGATATCTCATTAGTAGGAGCAAGAGAACATTCTCAAAGTGTGGTAGAGACCACTGAACACACTAATCCCATGGGCCAATTAGGGTTTGGTGGACATTGTGCTGGTTTTTTTCAGTGGAATTATAAATGTTTTTCAGGTCTACAATGAAAGGTCTGACACAAGCATCGAGGTGAGGGGCAGGCCCCCTGCATCAGGCTATGAGACATGGCTACACAGGAGACATATGATGAGTAACACTCAAACACCACTGGTCATTCAGGCATCAAACAGGCCAAAGTCTCTCCTTCCTCCCTGTTTGCTGAAGTTCCCACTGTTGTGCCTCAAAATGGGGAGCAAGGGGAAATGCTGTATCCTAGGCAAAACAGGGAAAAACCAAGACCCTCCAAATTATTATCAGGACACTCCAGAAGTGTCCAGGCCAAACTAGAACATCTGGTTTGTTTAGACCATTCTTTTAGCATGTTTTCATAGTATGGGATAAACATTTGGAGTTGATTTGGCGTGAGTTCCAGCTCCTTTTCCAAGTCTACCTGTTTTTCAAAGCCATTAACGTACTCTTGAGTGTAACCAGCCCTAACAAATCTCTTTTTTCTGCCTAGTCTTCCCAAAGTTGCTGCATTAGTTTGTCATTCATGTTTTCTGCATTCTGAGAGTGTTAAGGGATCTGGAGGAAGTGAATAGCTGAATATTCAAATACTTTTTCACAATATCTCTCCATCTTCTCTTTAAAGTCTTGAATGTGATTTTTTTTCCAACTTAGATCCAGCAAGCTCTTTGGCAAGAGAAAGCTCAGATGAGGCTTGACTCCTTAATTACATTATTGGCAGACTGTGGCATTCCTTTGTTACTTTCTTGATCTAATTCCCCCAAAGAGCTACAAAAAGGAGAATGGTGGATTAATTTAATCATAGCTTCTTGTGTGGTTAAATACCAACTCCTTTATTGTCCACACACATTTGGGTGCTCTGAACTTCATCTCTTCGACCCAGAGTGAAAGCCTCTTCCACTGTACATTTTTTCCTTTCAGACTTTATGTCAAAGGAGTGGTGCAGACTAAAGTCCATGTGTTGGGAGTAAGTGGAGACTCAGTAGCTGGAGCAGAGGATTCAAAGCATTTCTTATTCCATCAAGTCCTTCAGACACAAAACAGTAAGGTTAATTCAGCTGAGGGCTGAAGGACACCTCCCACGACTCCTTAGAGCGGCTGTAGGCATGGGCAGGGTCCTTGTAAGAAGGATGCATTGCAATGTCAAAAGTCAGTGTTGGGGCAATGCATTTGCTTGAGGTTTTGGGGGCGCTGAGGTTTGCAAGCCACAAATTCATATTTTGCTGAGCATGTATGCATATACAGAGGGAAAACCCTTCTCATGACAAGGTAATGGAGACAAATGCTGTAAAACTCCTTTCATGTGGGGCTTCGTTTCAGCAGAATCTGCAGTTATTACAAATTTTCTGTCTCAGTTAACTCAACACTTCTGCCAAAGAAACCCAGGACATGCTGTTTGCAGCAGGGCAGATTTACTTTTCTATGCAGACTTAAACAGCTGTTTCAGACTGTGAATGAAAAGTTATGGCATTTACAGTTGAGTTTTTCCAGACTCTTAACTGAAATGTAATAGTGGAAGTGTTAGCTGTGCCTCTTCATCTCCAGATGCATGTCCCTCAGATGTGAGGCCCCCTGTCTTTGTCTCAAGGGGATAAATAACACTTCTCCCACATTAGCTTTGTAGAAAACCTATCTAGCTCCATCTAGGTTCCCATTCCTCTAGCTCCTTCTTTTGGGAGCTTGTTGCCAGCACTAAGTCCAAGGCAGCCTTTGCAAATCAAGGAATCATTTAATTTGAACATAAGCCTCTAAAGAGTGAGTAACAATTAGCACCCTCTGCGTAGCTATTTATTGGATGACTACCAGCTGGATAGTCCTGTTTCTAGAAACTTCAAGGCAGCTCTCTACCTCCTTCAAACACCTTCCCAACAATTGCTTGAGCAGAGGACCATTCGTTCTCCATAGTAAACTCTGTGTCAGCATTGACAAAGCAAGCTGCAAAATTTGGCTGAAGTAGGTTTTTCCCAACTAAAGGCTTAGGATTCATTGCTGAGCTGCCTCAAGGAGAGGTCTTGTTTGGAGCTGTGGTCTTGAATTCCCATACAGGCAGTTTTTCACACTGCTGTTGTTAACCTAAACTGGCATATTTAAACATCTCAATAATCACCTTATATGCAATAAATGTCAATTATTACAAAGCAATTCCTCATCCTCAAAGAACTATCAAGGAAAACAGACTTAAACAGTGTTTGAATCAATGGAAGGCAGTTACTCAAATTAAGGAAGAATGAAGACTAATAAAACATTCCTGCAGTCTATGCTATTGAAAGGCACCATTATATCCATGAGAAAACATTGGAATTAGGGTCAGAAATTCCATCACTTACACACAGGTCACACATGATCTGCCACAGCAGCCAAGCTCCTACATTTATCCTCTCTCTCTTAGGAAGAAAACATGCTGCTCTCCCTCCTCTACACCAACTTATATTTATAATTACATGTAACATGGTATCATCCTGACTGCTTTGAAAGTAATAGTTTGCTAAGAGATTAGAACAGATAATAACTGAGAATATAAGGAACTTCCTTCCAGTGGATATTTGCAAGATCAGCCCATTAGTGAGAGTCGCAATCAGCAACTCCCAAGCAGCTGCTGGGACAAATGCAAAGTCTCAGGAATGCATAAGCAAATGCATTAGATACAATACATCCACTGGAGCAGTGATTCATTAAACAAAAAAGCTTCTGGAAACATGGAAAAAACATGTTCAACACAGGAAAAACTAACGGCTTTTCCCCTCAGAAGGGGAGTAATTATTGTAAGTTGTCACTACTTATAAAGTGACCACCTAAATGTGTACTTTAGGAAGTGAGAGTCACACTTAATAAAAATCTTTTTGCCAGGTATACCACAACCCCAAATTTCATCAGGCTCCAAATTTTCAGAAAAAAAAAGTTCTATGGACTTCAACTCTGGCTGGAATGTGAATTTCAAATAGAAAGGCTGAGAGTGTAACAACCAGTTTCATCAAGAGACATTTCAGCCCGTTTCACCTTCTCCTTATTATATACTAGCTCAAAGTGGTTTAGATTTCCATTCTCAGGGGAGAACAGATGTAGAGAATAATTTCTGGTTTCTCTGAAACACGAGCAGCATATTTTTGGTTGAGGGCTTTGTAAACTAGCTCCTTCCAAATCGGAGGTTTGGGGCCATAACGAAAAGAGGGGCTCGCTGATCAGAGATTAGCGGGTGCCCTGATGCGCTGCCCAGAAGGCGAGGGGTTACTGGCAAAACCACTGAGACGTGGAAAGGGCCCCAAGGAGCCCCAGTGAGCCTGCAGATCCACAAGAAATCTTGGCCTTAGACCTGCATATCTTGGTACATGAGTAATGTCTGCACTTCTGCTGCTGCTCTGGTCTAACAAATGCCAGGCTAGATGGCTAGATCATTACCGTTCCTGGTATGGGACTGATCCAGCTCCCACTGGAGCCAGCTGGAGCCCTTCCATCGACCAAAGTGGGGGTGGATCGGCCCCATTGCTGCTGCTCTTTGTCCTTGTACAGTGCACGCTGCCTCCCTCCCACCGCGCCGGGAGGCAGTGGGAGGCAAAGATCGGGAGACAAGGGCAAATCCTGGAATCTGTAGCTATTCCTCAGAGGGGATGAAAATCCTATTTAAGGAAAGGAGAAAAACTGAGAGAGAGTTTTACGACTAGGTCTGGAATGAGGCAAGGAAAAACATTGATGTGAACAGTTCAAATCAAAGCAGATGGTCTTTACGTTTCAGTCAGCCTGGACCTTGAGAATTAATGCATGGCAGTGCTAAGGTACACCCCAAAATATGTTCCTGTAAAAACGCTTTATCTGCTGACATTGCAAGTATGAGTGGAATACTGGGGAGGTCTCGTTGCAGAGCGCGAGTTTGTTGTTCCAGCTACTGTACAAAACGAGCACAGTGATGGTCCCCACCCCAAAGCACAGTTACTTGGAATTGCAATTATCCTGTGTTCTCCAGTCTGCAAGTTTTGACTCTTGCTGGGGTCATGGACCAGTAGAAAGGGAACAGTGAAAGGCTAGAAGAGCAGTGACGGTTGACAGCAGACCCGTGTTGACAGCAGATGAGGGTTTCCAAGAGGCAGGGATGAGCAGGGGTTGTGTTTACAGGCTCTGAGGGCTTCTCTGGGTCAGGGCACTCTGAAATGTAACACAATCCCACCCCATCCCATCCGGGATAGGGAGTAAGGGTTTACAGTGGAGTATGAGTGAAATTCTAGTTCATAGAAACCAAACTTCATCAGAGGGCTCTACATTCATCTGTCTGTGTTTGGCCTCCCTCTTCGTACATGGGGAATATTTTGGGATTGATTCTCACTTATGACTGACTGCCCCTACTGTTTGGGTGTATGTTGCAGAAAACAGCAGAGAAAAGAAAAAACCCCGACCCTATAAAGTAGGAATGTGGGCAGTGTAAAGTCAGAAAACTGACAACAGGGAGAGAACCTGAAACTATTTCTAATTCATGTTTTCAAGTGGCGAGGTTTTAAGTTCTGTCCCTCCTGCTTTAAATTTCCCACTCAGTAGCAGATACTCAGCTGGGGTAAACTGCTCTGGGACCATTGTATTTTAGAACAAAATCCTGTTCCCATTGCAAGTGAAATTGCTATTGATTCTCATAGCACAGGGACTGCAGCATCTGTGCTGAAATCTGTGGGTTTCACACTCTGCAGGGGGGCAAATATTGGCTTCAGAAGCAGTTTTCATTGAGGATTTTATGCAAGGAAACATTCCAATTGTTCAAAGGCTGCATTAAAAAAAATGCTGGTTCTGCAACATTTTTAATTTGGAGCCAAATTTAAGTTAATACTTACCCTTTCCCCATGTCAGAATCAGCTATATGGAAAAAAAATGACAAAAGATTTCTTATTAAAATCTGAGAAGTGAGGTCACAGGGTTAAGGAGCTCTGGAAAACAGAAATCCTTAAGATGCATGTCTGGTTGTTTTTGTCTGAATGGGAAAGTTGCTTTGTTTGAGCCTTTTAAGTGACAGGGTTTGCAGAATGGAAACAATGGCTGCTGATAGAGATGAAGAAAAGGCCCACCTCTGAGAACAAAAATGGAACTGAGACTCCACCTCAGGGCAGCAGAGATACCGAGTGTCTTTTGTTTTGGAGGAACTGACCCCTAGGGATTCAAAAATCAAATACTTGACCCCAAAGAACAAACATAAATATGCTATGGGGTTTTTTTTTATTACTTCAAATATAAGGACCACTCATAAAGATGCAGATTCACATGGCTTTCTTGATGAGGGGAGATAGTAGTCTGCCTACTGATGTTGTGCAAAAACCTCAGATGGGCCATTCATTGTCAGTGCCAACACATGCAGGGAACTGTAGTCAAAGTGGTTCACAATACGGAGGAGTGAGAGAAAATACCTCATGTGCCTCCATAGGGTGATGTGATTAGCTCCAAGATTTTGCTTCCTGCACTCTGTCCTTTTCCCAACATTTTGCTTTTTTCCTTCTGCTTTTTTTATTACTCTTTCTTCCCTTCCTTTGAGAAACCAGTTTTCTTATTTCTACCTTCACAGCCCTGGGCTGCTTAAATTGCTGGTGCATCAGGAAGGACGAGGATGTGCCAGTTGTGAGAACTTTGAAGGCAGGAGCCCCTTGGGTGCTGATTCTGCAAAGACATGCAGTGGTTTCATGGCAGTGGTATGGAGCTGGTGCACCAAACTCTTACCAAGATAGGGGACAAATGTTTGCAGGCTGTTTCTTATAAAGAATGATCCAATGTGTATTTCTCTTGGATTGCAAGTTAAAATATCTTTTGAGAAAAAAAACCCATAGGTTGTTCTTATTTTCTCTAGGATATATTGCGTAGGAGTATAATAGGAGTATAATTACCTTAAATCAGACATAGACTATGAAGGAAACAGATGCTTATTTCTTTTAGAGATTAGGCAACCTTGCAGACTGCCCAATAGGAAGCAGTAGAAAACAGGCAATATATCTCATAAGCATCAGGCAAATTAGAACATTGCTCAGGAAATAAGTAGATTTTATGACTGATAGAAAAAAAAAAAGCTTTATTTTTTTTAATGCAGGCTACAGCAGGCTATCTATTTCATTCATTTTCAAGTTGCCAGCCTCTCTAGCAACTGTATTTTGGCCAGCTACACCTTCTAGTTCTGCCTGGTGGTTTGAAAGAGGAGAAAAAAGTTTTTTTCCTGAAACCACATGCAGCATCTATAGCACAACAACCAGCAGTCTTTCCTGAACTTTTCATTCAAGGATTTTGGACTTCAGGATTTTTCAAGAGCTGCTGATCATCACTTGCACGGTCTTTAAACCCTGAGTAGCTATGAGGACCTGGGGCTGCTCCCCAGACTGGATGAGTCCCAAAAGTAGCATTTTTGCTTTCAGAGATGACTGTCTGTCATAAGACCAGCTTAAGAGAGGTGGGAACCTTAAAGCATCCTTCTGGCCTCTGCTTAGTAGAGATTTTCTGGTTCATTAAAGCTTTGATACATTAATGGCCTGTGCGTGATTTCAGAGACTGGTGCGCCGAACTCCTGCAGTTCGTGCCTGGAGCTTGTTAGTGTAATTTTCTAAAGATTAGCAAGCATTGATTCCACTGGGAAGCCTTGGGGAAATGCCGTTAATCTCTCCTGACTGCTGGGGCAATGCATGTTTATGGAGGGTGCCTACTGGGGTTCTCACTGCTGCCGGGGAGATGTGATTCTTAAGGAAAGTTTTCCCTTTAGAAAAACTGCATCAATTGCAATAGAGAACTATTAGGTAATGGTAGCTTCATTGAGTCAGACACTTCATTTTACTTCTCCCAGGTTGTCTGAGCCCTGGAGGCCTTCCACAGAAGGTAGATACTGACTCAAATCTGCCTTCAGTTTCACTAGCGTAACTCCTATTAGTCTCAACAAGCTCAGGCAGGTAAGAATTAGGTGGAATTTTACCTGTTGGAAGGACATGGTATATATTTTAACACAGAAGAGTTGTGTATTATTACACAGTGGAAAAAGAAAACCAACCAGGATAATTCCATTTCCTAGCCAAAAGGTGGAAAGTACTAAAATTAAGTAGAAGAGTAATTCAGTTTCCTAGTTACAAACCAGAACATTCTTGGTAGAATTAATGAATTAATGCCTAGTCCTGGGCCAGTGTTTACAAATCAAATCTCACAGTACACAGGTGGGAAGGGACAATAAAAAGCCTAATTCCAAATTAGGGCCACCAAAGAAGGAGCTTGGAAGGTGGCTTATATTTTTAATAACTTTTAACGAATTCTACATAAGCCATGGAGTTAGGGATGTGAATATTGTCCTTCAGTACCCTGTTCCAAATGCAGAATGATTATCACTGCTTTTCAGTTTCACACTGGTGTAAAGATCAGCAGAGCCTTACCCCAGGGAAAATATTATCACTTGTACATCAGCAATCTCCAAAACAGGGAAACAGGGAAACCTAGAAAGAGAAAAGCAAAGTGCCTAAAGAAAGACAAACTGTTTGGATAGTCCAGACATTGTTTTCTTATCTTTACCTAAGCTGGGGAAGTAGATTTGCTGGTCTTGACAAAAAAGCCCTTTGTACGTTGTAGGAGAAGGAGACCCTGGGGGACAGAGAACAATAGGCTTCCTTTGACACAGGGATCGATTACCTTCAGGAAGCGCATGTGGATTGCTTAGAGTGATTGAATTCCAGTATTGCTTTTTCAGGATCATCTAATTATATTACAGACTCTATCATGGTCCTTTAAATGGCCACAATCTCTTTTACTACAGTAATGAAATAACCACTGCTTAAAATAATGATTTTTTTTTTTTTTAAATAGGCTTAGCAGTCACCGCTAGAGCATTTTCCTCTTTGACCGTGAAGAGAGCTACAGGCACGTGTTGTAACATCCATGCGGGCAGTGTGGTGTGGATCTGTCCCTTCAGTTCCCATGCTTCATAGGTGGCTAAATCATGTTTGCAGGAGTCTGTGGGAGTAAGACAGCTCCGTGCTGCTCACAACCAGCAGTGAAACGGTTGACGACAAACGTACAAGAAGAAACAACAGGGCTGTGCTCGGTACCCATTGCATCAGCAGTTGCATGGGCTTTGAGGACTTTATGGCCATTCAGTGTTGGAGGAGACATAACCAGGATAAAAGATTTGGTAGGGAGGCCAGACGTAGTGGCAGATGCCACTGGCGTGCAGGGAGCCCGGTGCTCCTTCAGCCAGCCCATGCTGCTTTACAAACCAATGCAAATCTTTCTGCATTTGCCAGCAAAACCCCAGGCTCATCTCTCATCCTTGCAAACCAGCTTCTGGCAAACTCCAGGCTTCTTTCTTAAACGATCTGGTTTAAGCAAGTTCGCCATTTCCCTTTTCCTCACAATATTATTTTTGAGGAGACGCCTGTTTGACCCATAGCTGTGACACTCATGGAAGACCTTGGATACGGGCATCCTCCCTTGCTCAAGGGCTGCTCTCCCCACACAGCAGCTATCCGGCACACTGCACAAGCAGGTCCTTGTGAAGAACAAAGGAGCTTCACGGCTGTTTGCTTACAAACTTTTAAAAGCACAACTGTAATTTATGAGAGATTTCACTTTCCCATCATCAGTGCTAGATGAGGAGGAAAGCTCTGGGTTGCTTACTGCAGTTATCCGGGGTTTATGTGTATGCAGCCCTTCGATGCTGAGCTACCAAGGACACGTTTCCTGCACAGATGCTGGTTTTTTTCTGAAAGTGATGAATTCCAGTGATCACAAAAGCTAGAAAACTGTCAGCAAAGAGCTTGTGGCTCAGGGAAAGAAAAGGCAGCTGCTGGGAGCACCTCTCCCTGCAGGGCCCCTGCTGTGACCTCCACCTCTGGCAGGGAATCATTGAGGAAGAATGGTATTTCAGTGCATGAGCTAGCTCCCACTTGGAGGTCACTGAGAGCAACGGCAGAGATGCTTGGGGATGAGGAGGGCTCCCAGAATTTTAAGGGTTTGTGAATAAAGACTGTGGGAGTGGTTTACAAAAGATGCTTTACTAAAAAGAGAACTCAAATTTCCAGAAATTCCTCCCCACCATTGCTTCTTTGAAATCATAGCAATATGTCACAATCTAATTAAATTCAATTTTTTCTGATTTTGTGGAAAAAAAAAAAAAAAAAGTGACTTTTAGAGCCTGGGGGGCGGCCCAGTTCTTCTGTGAAAGCAGAGATGGGATCCATGTGTAAATGACTCCTCCTTTCAAACTGACCTTTTGCTACAGTGGATTAAAATCTCCACTTTATTTACAAACATCAGCTTACCGAATAAGCTATTGAGGGCTGTAACTTTTGATCGATGTTAAGGCCATCTGAAACATCAAAGCAAAGGATATTTATGAGGAAGGAGTGAAAAAACATGGCAACTTGCCTTTCTTCCTTTCTAGCTCTGTGCAGCAGCAATGGCTCAATCAGTTCAGCTTCCGTGAGTGTATTTTAGAAGTATGGGTTGCAACTTTTATGGGCTGAAGATTAAATACCAAATATAGTCTTGATGGCAGCAAGCACAAATCTCCTGATTCCTCAGAGCTACAATGTCATTTACTTCTGTGCAGTGAACTAATATGGCAGCGCAGACATAGGAGATGATGAGTTTAGACCTGGGTTTTGAAGCATCAGGGTTGGATCAATGTTGAAGGCACTGCGTTAGCATAGCCCCTTGGGCTGTCTCACTCCAGCAATTAAAGTCACTGGAACAAGAAGTCAAAATGGCTTTATCAGTATGATCAAAATGATATAAAATCCCTGCTCACTCCTAACTTTATGTTAGCAGAGAGATCCCTTTATCCCCTCAGCCCTAGGACCTAAATCAAAGATATCCCCTTAAGATCATCTCCCTCAGCTTTCCCAGGTTACAGATCCCACAAATAACACCAGCCAGGATTTTTCCCCCCTCAGTCTCATTTGAATCTAAAAGTGGCTTGTTGCTTTTCATTTAATTTTGCTTTTTTTTTCTTTTTCTTCTTTTTTTTTTTTTTCCTGGCAGGTTGAAAAGATTAAACGGAGCAATGCATTTTTCAGATAAAGTATTTCACTGAACAACCCCTAGTCAAGAGTTGGGGCGCTTGTAATAGATTTCAGATTCACACAAACAACCGTTCTCTATTTTTCTTGCAAAAAACCAAATAAATATGCAAATCAAAGCTATCAATGTCTTAGATTCTCATCAGAAACCGTAAATACACTTTCAGCTTTCAAAAAGGCTACAAAACAGTGCAAAAGGAGAGGAAAACTAGACACAGTTTCCTCTTGCTCCCACTCCTTTCATGATATTTTACCTTGACATTTATCATTTACCAGATAAATGATTTGCGCCAAAATTGGAATATTTCCATTGATGAGAGAGGATGTGCATAGTCCAGAAAAATACCTTTGAGGGTGGTTCCTTTCTGAGTTTGGCTACTGACCTCAGAAGACTATTTTCACTGTGAATGACACTCAGATATAGCTTGCAGGATATGCTTGGCTAAATATAACAACCCAAAGCAAAAAAAGGCATTTTTATGAAAATGTACCAAGACATCAATTTCATCAGGCATGACAGCCTTTCAGCTTTGCTTTGCAATCAAGAAAAGGTCTGGACAAATTAGCTGACAAACACACTCTTATGGTGTTGACCACTGGATGGTAACATTACATGGTCTCCCTAGTTCTTATCCTTGCCATATGGGCAAACAGCTCAGATCTGGAGGAGAACACTGCATTTCTGTCGTTAATTATGGGAGGGAGCTGAGCCTAGTAGACTGTCCTGGTTTCAGCTGGGATAGAGTTAATTGTCTTCCTAGTAGCTGGTACAGTGCTGTGTTTTGAGTTCA